>JAQRGC012070931.1:0-12097 GCA_028659135.1 Plantago lanceolata
ATAATGGGCACCATATGAGTATCAGATCCATAGACATTGATCAATCAACCAAAGATTGTTTAAAGTGAAACATTTAGCATCTCACTGTGTTTGTGTATCAGTAACTTGGGAATTGGTATAAGTCCGTCGTCTTATCACCACCATATCACACCCACTACTGCATGCATCAAAATCTTCAATTTCGTTTCAATTTTTCAAAATTATAAGTTAGAAGTTTTGTTATGTTTGGTCACCGTGGAGAATAAACATGTCTCGTTTTTCCTTTTTCTTGAAGATAGTTTCGAATTCCGTCTAAAGTTGTAAAACGGAGTAACTGGATCATTTCGTACAATAGAACATACATTCAGGAACGGAGGCAGGAACTCAATTCGGGAGCGAAAATGAGTCATAGAGATGTTTTTTGATGGGGTTAATCCGCTGAAGGCCAAATTGTAGTGACAACAATAACATGCACATCAAACACAAAGGTAATGCGTGTTTAATTAAGCTGCATTTCCAACTTAATTTGTGTCGTCTGCATATTTTACCCATACCAGTACTAATCACACACTTAAGAGTTTTGTTTTTTTTTTTTTGAAACGGCTAAAAATTATTATTAATAAACGGAGCACAAGAGATGCTCAAGTCAACAATATTACAACATAACCGAAAAAAACTTCAAGGAACCGAAAGCACTAGTAAAAGTTTGTGTTCCACGAAAATCCGAGGGCCGACGAACACCCCAAGCATTTTGGTGCAAACCAAACTTTCGCTAACGACCCTTAACACAAGTCTATTAATACAAGTCTAATAACAACGGGCCAACATGCAAAACAAAATGGCAAAAGCAAGGCACCCCAGGACAAAGGTGCAAGACCACCAGTGAAAATCCAAGGCACCAACCACCTCCCTGCCGTCCATTTCTTTGCCCCCCCAGAAGGCCAATCGCGCCTCCCAATCCACCCAGAAACAAGAACCGGACAGTAACCAAGGGCACTACACGTCCAACTCAAGCACCATCACCAAGCCTCACCGGACATCCATTAAACAATACCAAGCAACACATATCGGATCAACCCCAAGTCAACACGAAATCACTAAAACACATCCCTCCACCCTATGTCCGTACACTATCATTAAGCGAGCCTACTAGAAAGGTACACGATATGTCCATCAAACGCCAAGCACCACCCTTGTTAATGCGGGATGGCTTGTATCGGTTCCTCACTAGTTCTCCACACAATGATCGTTAACCGACAAGTGGCAAGAAATTTAAGATGTGATCTAGGATCTATGCAAACATGGTTTAGGCTTGAGGAGGAAATTTAAGACCCGACCTCAATCGTGTCCCCTCAACAAGTAGACCTAAAGTCCTCCAATTCGAGAGCCAAACACAAGTTTGGTCTTACATGGATTAACACTCAAGAGGACGCCAAGCTTGCACGCCCTCTCAAGTCCCTTACCCACCCAAACCGTTCACCATGACCTCAAAAAAGCTCAACGGAGTGTCTTCATCCTCGTAACCTACACAAAACACAAGCAAGGAGAACATCAAGACATTAGTAAAACCGGCCCCCCTTACACACACCACACCCACCGACCTCCTAAAGCTTCAAACAAAGGCTCGGTTCCAAGAACCACTCATGCACCCGGTCATAATCCTTCAACTCTCCCTTTCCTTTCAACCAACCCCAAGAATTAATCTTTATTCTTTCAAGCACATTCCAAGGAGAAAGTGCTTGATCTTTGAAAATAGCATGGTTCCGAGCAAGCCAAATGTTCCAAATCGTGCAATGCCAAAACGGTAGCCACACCCTCTTCTTTCCCCTTGGTGCTTTACTCACAAAATCCTCAAGGCAATCAAACAAAGTAGACCCCCGACCCCCTTGCACCTTCAACCAATCCCACACTAACTCCCACACCTTTGAAGCAAAGCTACAATCCCACAACAAGTGCCAAGAAGATTCCTCTTTTTCCTCACAAGCTTTACAAAGGAAATCCGAATCACTCACAAAAACACCTCTTTTTCTTAAATTCACCTTGGTCGGTATTCGGTCTTGAAGTGCCTTCCAAATGAAAGCATTAACTTTGGAAGGGACAAGATTAGCCCATATCACCTTCGTCCATCTAGCTAGATCAAGCACTCCCTCATGGACATTGAGAACTCTATACCCCTCCTTCGTAGAATAATCCTCTCCTTTCTTACTTCCCCACCACAAGACATCCTTCCCATCTTCCTTGAAAAGTTGCTTAGCTATCTCTTCCTTCAACTTTAGCTCCTCTTCCTTCTCCCATTCAAAGAGATTCCTCCTCCAAGATCCTTCAAAGAAACCGGTCGACCCCTCCACACGAACTCTTTCACCCACTTTGCACTTCTTATCTACATCCACAAGGTGGAGTCTAGGAAAAGTCTTCTCAAGAGATCTCCCATTTGAACACCAACACTCCTCCCAAAACAAGGTATCCAACCCATTCCCCATCTCCTTTTTACAATTCGAGGTGAACCAATCGCTTGAACCTAAAGCAACTATGTTCCTCCACCACTCGGACCAACTACTTACTCGCCTCTTTCCTCTTGCCCAAGTCTCCGCACAAAGTGCCCAACCTCCATATTTCGATTCAAGCACTCTACACCAAAGCTCATTGCCACCCTTTAATAACCTCCAAACCCATCTTCCCAAAAGTGCCTCATTGAACAAAAAAAGATCTTTCACCCCAAGCCCTCCCTTTTCTTTTGGATTACAAACCTTGTCCCAAGCCACCCAAGAAATCTTTTTACTCTCCTTTCCAACCTCTCCTCCCCAAAGAAAGTTACGTTGAAGCCCCTTTAAATCCTTTCCCACTCCTTTAGGAAGCTTGAAAAAGGATAAAAAATAGATAGGCAAGGAGCTTAAAACCGAATTCACAAGGATCAATCTCCCTCCAAGAGAGAGGAATTTATTCTCCCAAGCTCCAAGTCTTCTCATAAAACTCTCCTTTACCCCTTTCCAAAGCTTCTTGTCCTTAGCATAGCCACCCACCGGTAAACCCAAATACGAGAAAGGCAAAGAACCCACCTCACACTTAAGCACCCCCGCCCACCCTCTAAGCTCCTCTTCTTCCACCCCAAGCCCCAAAAGCGTGCATTTCTTGAAATTTATCTTTAAGCCCGAGGCAAGCTCAAAAAGTCTCAACACCCCTTTTATCACCTTAATATTTTCCAAGGAAGCTTCCCCAAAAAGCAACGAGTCATCCGCGAATTGGAGGTGAGATATAGGAACCTTCTTTTCCCCCACAAGGACCGGTTTCCACTTACCAAGTCCACACGCTTTGACAATCAATCTACTCAAGCACTCCGCCATGATGAGATACAAGAAAGGGGAGAGGGGATCTCCTTGCCTCAACCCTCTTTTGAAAGCAAACTCCTTCGTCGGGCTCCCATTTATCAAGATAGAAGTCGATACCGAGCACACACACTCCTTGATCCACTTTATCCACACCTCCCCAAATCCTAACTCTTTCATCAAGTGCAAAAGTGAGTCCCAATCTACGGAATCATACGCCTTTTCAAAATCAATCTTGAAAAGAATGATCTTCTTCTTCTTCCTTTTGGCCTCATCCACCACTTCGTTTGCAATAAGAATGCCATCCAAAATATTCCGATTCCCAATAAAGGCCGATTGATTTTGAGCAATGATTTCCTCCAAAACCTTGCTCAAGCGATTAGCAAGTACCTTAGACACCACTTTGTACAAGCTACCAACAAGTGAAATGGGCCTATAATCGCCCAAAGACAACGGGCTACCACACTTGGGGATGAGAGTAATGAAAGTGCTATTCGTTCCTTTACAAAATTTCCCATTGACTTGGAACTCCTCAAACACCATGCAAATGTCCCCCTTGACCACCTCCCAAAAGGACTTGAAAAACAAGCCCCCAAAGCCATCCGGACCCGGACTTTTATCATTACCACAATCCCAAACCGCCTCCTTAATTTCCTTTTCTACAAAAGGTCTTTCCAAAAGAAGTTTTGATGCTTCGGACAAAATCGGACCCTCCAAGCAAGAGAGTTTAAAGGAACCTTCTTTTCTTTTAGCAAAGTGCCCTTCAAAAAACTCAACCACCCCTTTCTTCACCTCGTCCACCTCCTCCATCCACCTCCCGTTCAATCTTAAACCTCTCAAAATCTTGCTCCTACCCCTTCTTGCCACCGCTCCATGAAAAAACTTTGAATTAGCGTCTCCTTCTCTAATCCACTTTCTTTTTGCTTGTTGACACCTAATGGATTCTTTAAGGGTTAGAAGCTTGTTAAGATCTCCTACCACTTCCCTTCTCCTTCCTTCATCCCCCTTACAAGCCCCGGAGTCGGGTAATCCATCACCCAAGCTCACACCGAACACTGGGACATAGGAATCACTCGTCCCCTGCCTGTCCACGTCCCTTGGCAACACAGACCCACTCGGACTAGAAACTGTCAGCTGCTGGGCCGGTCCAAGAAGAGAAAGAACATGTCCAGTCGGCGCACTCCCATGGACCCGTAAGCTCTGCTGCTGGGCCTGCCCAAGTGGGGCAGTGACAGGCCCAGTAAGTGGAGCACTCCTGGTCAGGGCCTGACAGAGCCCAGCAGGCTGCCCAGGTCTGACCGGGTGCTGCTGTTCCCCCCCAGGCGTCCCAGTGCTTAACTCCTCCAAAGCCAAATCCCAGTCGTTCAACTCCCCTTCGAGGGCTTGGATTCTACTATCGAGCACACCATACTCCTTTCCATGCCACTCTCTAATTCTCTTTTTCACCTTCTTTAATTTCTCCTTTATAACAAAGCTACTCCAACCGGTAATGTCTTCTTCTTTCCACGCCTCTTCCACCATCCTCCTAAAGCTTTTTTCTTTAACCCAAGCATTTACAAAGCGGAAAGGTCTCGGTCCCCAATCCCTTCCATCTTCTTTGAGAAGGATAGCAACATGATCGGAAATTCTCCTTTTGATCCCCACTTGACAAAGCCGAGGCCACTTCCTAACCCATGCAAGAGAAAGAAGAAACCGATCTAATCTACTACAAGAAGACCCATTGTCACGATACCAAGTGTACCTTCTTCTCCCCAACGGTAGATCAATCAAGCTCCCTTCTTCTATAAAAGAGTTAAAACATCTCGAACTCTTCCGGTTCCCCTCCTTTCTAACACCTTTCCTTTCTAACGCCGACCTTACCTCATTAAAATCGCCACAAATACACCAAAACCCCTTCTTATCCACCATGATTCTTCGAAGAATCTTCTTCCATAACTCCTCTCTTTTTGAGGCCGAAGACGGAGCGTACACATTTACAATGTTAACAAGAGTCCCATTCCACTTACCTAAAACGCCTAAAGCCCCATCCTCATCCCAAAAGCTTGATTTTTGAAACACATTTGTATCCCACATGCACAAAAGACCCCCGGACGTCCCACAAGCACCGGCATAAATCCAATCTACATTTGATCCTCCCCAAAGAAACTCAACCTCCTTCCTAAGGAAAACAACCTTTTTCGTTTCTTGAATGCACACAAAATCCACCTTTTCTTGAACCAAGATCCTCGTAACCTCCCGTTTTTTGAGAGCTCCTCCAAGCCCCCTCACATTAAAGCTCACCATCTTCATGATCCACAACTAAAAATTCCAAGACCGACATTCGAACCACACTCCTCGAAGCTCCTTTTGTCTCTTACCTCCCATGAGGAGAGGATTGTTTTCACTTTAACCACATCATCCCCATTCAAGATACCCATCTCTTTGCCCAACACAATCGTTTCATCAACCTCCAAGACGGGAGTAACATTCGAAATCAACCTTGAATTACAAGCCATTATATCACTACTCGTTGGTTCCACTCCTCCATTTAATTGTAAGTCCCGCACTTCCGAGGAAATTTTCTTTCCTCTTCTTGGTCTCTTCCTTGTCACTCCTTCCCCATTTCCCGTCTCTCTACTCAACCTTTGGGAGTTGCCACCTCCGAGAATTCTGTTAGATAATCTTAAGCTTGTTGAGGCGGCTCCTTTTCTAACCGAGTCTCGTTTCCCCCCTTTTACACCTTTCCGCGTCTTAGGTGGTTCTTGCACGATAAATTTCCATAAGCCAAACGGATCCGAGCTCTTGGGAGGCTCTTCCCCGTCCCCACTGTTTTCCTCCTCCCCACTTTCCCCACTCACAGCCCCTTTATCCAAAGCACCCCCAAAGTTAAAGACCGGCTCCTTAGCCCCTGCACACTGCCCATCTTCTCCCTGTAGCAGGGAAGTTCCCGAACCCTGCTGAAACCGGCTAACCAAATCCGCAGATTGCACAATAAACCCACCCCCCAAGGGCGGTGAATTAGGTACATTGACAGTGACCCGAATCTCCCTTGAACTCACCTCATCCTCCCTTACATTTAATAATGACACATTAAGAGTTTTGTACAGTATATTTTTTGTTTAATCCTGGAGATTAGCCATTTACTAATAGTCCCATCAATCAACTTTAATTATTTGAGATTAAAGGATGACAAGATTATATTAAAGGCAAAACAAAGTGATGAAAATAATTAATAGAGGATTGTGGATCATGATTACTGATTAGTGAAACGAGTAGCAGCTAAGTAATAATCGTGGTCAAACTCAGACCATAAATATCTACCTCTGTTTCTTGTTATTTTATTTTATAGTGAACTGTATACCCTTAACTTTTACAAGTAGCAAAGCTTAGTACAACTGTACAAGGACATGGAAAACATGTTTTGCACAGTGCTATGATGAGTTTGAGTGGCTATAGTTACCACTTTGGTTAAGGGCCCAACAATTAACTAAGGCTGACCGTCAAATGAGTTATAAGGGTGGCCATTAAATGAGTTATAAGAGCGATTGAGTAACACGAGAGGTTGGAGTTTAAACCCTTACGGAGTCAATAAGGAGGTATGGGGGTATTTGAAGTTCTACAGTGGTTTAAATTTGTCGTTTAAAAAAAAAATCATTTGGCGATCAAGATCGGCCATAACAGGTCTAACTGTAGTTAAATGTGTTAACTAGACGAAATGGAGGGAGGGAGGGATGCAACAAACTCGAGAACATCGTGTCATGGATGGGGGAAACAAAACAAAAACATAAGCAAAAAACAAAAAGGAAAGAGGGAAGAAAAGCAGAAGCTGATGCCTATCCGGCTAACCCCTACCCAGCCTGAGGCCCCAACTCCATGGAGACTGGACTGGGATGAAAAATCCCAGAACTCAACCAGGAACACTCAGAAATCTACAAAATCCCAGTCCAACACCTATAGGATCAATCATCAACATTCACCGGATTGACATACAGCCAGAATACGGAAAATGCCTTCTGGTAATTGCAACATATCATTACACTACACTAGGATTCACAATGATACATCATTAATAAGTTAATCAAATAAGAACAGGTTTTCTGCAAGAAGCTTTTCGTTCAAAACAAAGTGTTCATTTCCAGAACAAATCAACTGCGAGTTCAATCACATTTACACAGGCATTACTAGGAAAAAATGATACACAGTGAGATGATAAATAGAGAACTAGAGATAAATGTTCATTTCCAGAAAGAATCCCAATCAATCCAAAGGTCTCAATATTTCAACATTCAGCCAACTCTTTACATTTTGCTATGGCTTAAAGGCAAATTTGGGCAAAAACCAACAGTAAAAGAAAACGAAATAAATATGTCCTGATAAAATTCTATCACCTTGGAGATGAGGAGTGCTTGATCTTAGTTCAAGTCTCTTGTTTACCTAGCTTCCATAACAAAGCTAATGAGCTTACACACAAGATATATCCACTGAAAATACACAGCAAGGCACTAACTTACGTTAAAATACATCTGATATGCTGAAGCTCTTTGCGCGCCAGGTACTTCTACAGAATTCTTTGCAGATTGCAGCAATTTCAGTCTAAAGGGTAGTCGTCCAGATGGTGACCATATTTCTACAATCAGAATAGATGTCAGGTCATGGCTTCCCATCGCCGTCACTGGTTCCAAATACATGCCCTTCATATAACACACCAGAAAATAGATCAAATTCACGTTAAATAGATAAAATACCCGTTAATCTTAAGTAGCATACAAGTTTATTGTAAATATTAAAAATTCCAAGTGCACTACAGCTCCTAAGAGTTGCCTGAATATCACTGGACTAAAATAGAAACGGCTGTAAACTTTATTCATCTTCTTTCACTGAAACAAATGCAAAACAGGCATTCAATTCCTTCAATCACTCAAATCCACCAAAATGGATTCGAAACCTATGCAGGACACTTGAATGATATTGGCACTCTACCAAAATCATATTTTCATGAAAGAAAAAAAAAGAAAAAAGATAGTACTGAAGTAAGATGCTCTGTAACATACCAATTACGTGAAGAGATTTTTACGTTTTATAAAGTATTACACGCCCAAAAAAATCTGCATTCTGCAATATTGCTAATATCTTGCACCATAGGTGTATTACTCAGAACCCGGGTTACAGAATTTAGGAGAGATTCTTCTGGAAAAATCCAATATAAAGTATGCACAAAATATAATTACTAGTCAATTAGCCAGCTACAGCAATTAATGGCGATCCCACTCTGTTCACGGGTCGCAACAAGTTGATTAGAGTAGGATCTGTAAAGATTTAGACAAAAATGACTTTTCAATTATTATATGCTAGACAGATGCATAGAACAATGCAGCTAAGCAGGAAAACTAAACTCATGGCAATGCATAATAGCTCAATCTATGCAAGCAGGGGATATTAACACTCGTAGCTAATCAAATCGAGAGAACCAAATGAAAGAACACATAAAAAAGAAATATAATGCAAGGAATGACCGAAATCAACAGAACATTACATTATTGTCTCTTCAGAGCCCGCCTCATCAAATTTTCAGTATAATTCAATCCAAATGAACATCAATGGAGAATTTGGCATTCCAGTACAACAGGAAGTCCCCACAACTTCACAAAATTACCAGCTAATTATTTATTGACACTTGATACAATTATGACATGTTTCCATGGAGGGGACACCATGCACAAATATTGACTTGGTGGTGTACTTATAGTAGAAACTAATACGCTATTTCCATAGAAAATCTCTTGAAGTGGTCAAACTAGATTAACCAAAACATGGGTGAGGCCACACTAGTACTAACATGTGCATATTGCACAGGTTGTGTTCCAAAAAATAAGCTTTTTATAGGGTATAAAAATTTTATTTTTGTGTTCACGAATCGTTTTTACATCGAATCTTCTATTTTATCTTCAATAATAAAAATTTGTCTATATATTCATGGTTTGATAAGTTTAACAAGCACAAATATGTATGACAAACTAAAACACTTAAAAAATGTGCACCAAAAAACAAATTCTTGACATGCTCAACTGTCTTAACTGCAGATATTGAAGCACATCTAATCAAAATAACATAACAAATACAAGGCACGTGCATACTTTACTTTTCTCAGGGAAGATGCAAGGAAAACATCTCTAGGCAAAAAAAACATCTGAAAGCTCCTCCAGTACCTACTGCCTAGACAAGTTCTATTGTTTAATCTTAATCACTGATCTTCTATCTCGTTCCTTTGTCTGCCTTGTTTCAACATACCAAGTGTAGTAGTATCTATAAATGTTTGTGGAGTTAAGCCTCAAATCTAAATCTACTTTTCTGGCTAAAAATCAAAATATACTAACATTTTCTTCCTGAAATTTTCAGCTACATTTATGTTTTGCAATAACCCAACAATAAATTCAGTCACGCATGATGAACTTGTTACATGTAAATATACCATGAAGTTAAATTGATAACGGTTAACCTCGATTAACAGTTATTTACGACAAAGTGAAAGTGAACTAATAACATCAATTCTCCTTTATCAAATCAGTAAGAACATTACGTCAACAATAGTATCCATTCAACATCAGTGAACAATCAATCAATACCACCATAGGTGCATAATAAAATAACACAAAAACTAGAGCTTCTTCTAACACTTATGCAGCAAGAGTCAATACAGTCAATACCTAATCTGAATTGTTAAGAGTTGCCAATTCAATTAACACTAATTAACAGAATGACAGGTTATACTATCATAGAGTGTGATGGCCTTTGAAACTGTGGAACTGGGATGGAATTTTAAGGGGTGTAAAGGGCCATGGCTATATGCCTGTTTCATTATGTATTCAAGTTTTGAGCTGCTTCTAGTATGAGAAAGTGGATTAGAAATTATCTTCTAGATTGGCTAGATTGAAAAGACTACTAAATATGCATTTAAATGCAAGTAAAAGTTTCTCCAATAGATGGATAACTGGAAGTGCAGAGCTACGCATACTACATGCAAATGAACATAAACATAAAGGCTACAGCCAAGGGAAAGAAGAACGATAAAACCCTGTCCCTCACTGTGCCTTTCAGCAGTATATTACAATGCTATGAGGGAGTTTAATGTCATGAGCCTTATCTTGAAAGTTGAAATAAGTCTCATGCTGAAGAGATTTTTATGTTTATAACGCCATGGGAAGGATGCACAACTAGACCCTACATCGTAATTTATTACTTATGTGTCACATATTAACCTACAACATACAGTACATATCATGCAACTGAGATCACAAGTTATGGAATATCCACACCAACTGTAAACAACTTAATGTATCCATCTCCAAAGAAATGTTTCAAGCCATTCAACACATCACCCATCATCTAACATAACACAAATATCTTAATTCCACAAATAATTACTGAAGGCCTATATTCACTTCAGGCAAATGCATGTGAGTAGGGCACACATTCTAACTACAGCTAAAAGGAAGTAAACAACTACCCGAGGTTAGCCAAGCCGTTAACCGGTTCCACAAACTGCAGCTGATGTTGCTGTTTCTGTTGCTGCTGCCCATCATGCGGTCCTTCAATCTGCTGCATTGGCTGCGCCATACTAGCTTCCAGAGAAACACCAGTACCTGCAGTGGGGCCTTCTTTCCCCTCAACAAACCGCCACATGTACCACGACCCGACAGACCTGTAAGGCCTCCATTTCTCACACAGCTGCTCCATCTGCGAAGGCCGGGGCAAATCATCCAAACCATACAGCATCCTCACACCTTTCCTAACTCCTAAATCGCTCACGGGCAAAACATCGGGTCTGTGCAGCGAGAATATCATGAACATATGAACCGACCACGAACCTATCCCCTTCACCATAGATAACATAGTGAACAATGACCTATCATCCATTCTCACAATTGTTTCATCAGATAAAATCCCTGACTTATACTTATTCGCCAGGTCATACAGATAAGTCGCTTTTCGGCCAGAAACCCCAATCTGCTTAAGCTGGTGAGACGAAAGGGCGAGAACATTATCAGGACGAACCGATTCCTCTCCGCCGCAAAGGGCGATGAACCGTGTGTAGATTGAAGTGCCAGCTTTATAAGCCAGCTGCTGGTACAGAATGCTCTTCGTGAGGGCGAGGAACGGCACATGGTGAGCTTCGAAGTGAGGCGCTGGATTCATCTCAATCAGAGGGATAAGCAGAGGATCAACCAACCGGAGGTGACGAACAGCTATTTCAAGCTCTCCTTCAGCTGTCAAAGGCTTGATAACTCTCGGCAGAGATTTGAAAGTCTGTGAGGCGCTTCTACGGCGCCTGGTGGAGGCGGTGGGGGCAGCTCCGGAGGATGGAGAGGCAGCTCCAGATTCATCAGTGGCGGTGGCTTTGTCGTCATCGGAGGCGAGCTTACGGATTTTCTGAGGTCGGATTGGAATTTTGGAAGGTGCTTCGGCCGAAGGAGCGGCGATTGGAGGCGATGAAACGGCGGCGGGTGGAATTGGGGGATTTGTGTCTACCGGTGATTGAGATTCGGAATTGGTGTCAGTGGGTTGAGGATCGGTCGGTTGAGGTAAGGCTTCGATTTGAGTGTTGATCTGCTCGTCCATGGCGGCCAGAGACGACGGCGGAGGGCGGTGGCGTGAGGGCGGAGAGTGATACTGTTGATAGGGTTGGGGAGCGGGATTGGGGTGGAGAGGAGTTTATTGTAAAATTGCACACTGGAAAAAAATAAATAACCAAAATATATTTATTATGATTCTGAAAATTCAGAAAAGGCAAAAGAAAAGAAAAAAAATTATAATAATAA
>JAQRGC012071372.1:0-10905 GCA_028659135.1 Plantago lanceolata
AGTAAAGAAATAATTTACCAGGTTAACGATTGAATTGCTTCACTTTATTATTATTATTTTTTTATCATTTTCAATACTTCAGTCATGAGGAGTGAGGGGTTCGAACCCCATCGTAGGCATAACGTGGAATTAGAGATATCTGGAGTTGTAATGTTGGTTTGGGTTTATTTGGAGTTATAAGGTGGTGAATGTGTATTGTAAAATTAGGAGTAGGTAAGAAATAAATTTACTATGCTTAGTAAGCAGGCTTGGCGTATTATTCAATATCCTAATTCTCTGCTTAGTCGCATTTTGAAAGTTAAATATTTTTCCTCGACTGATGCTTTGTCTGTTGTTAGTAAGGGTTCTGAGTCATTCAGTTGGAAGAGTTTTATGCATTCTTTTGACATTATCAGGAATGACATTCATTGGAGTGTTGGCGTTGGCGATGGCTCATCTATTAGTGTGTCGGGAGATGGTTGGCTTCTAAGAGACTTTTCTTGTAACCCTTTTACTCCAGATTAATATGCTTTACCGGATCTTACTGTTGCCTCTTTTATTACTGATGGGTTGTGGAATGAGGATATTGCGAACTTTGTTCTGGGATGAAGATGTGGAGACTATCCTGAAAATTCCTATTCCTACTACTCCCTTACCCGATAAGTTGGTATGGCACTTTACCCAGCATGGTGTTTAGTCTGTTAAGTCAGCTTACTATGTGGCTTGACATATTTGGGGAGTTCAAGTTCTTGTGATGTTGTAAATCGGTCTTGGATTTGGAAACTTAATATACCAAATAAAATCAGAATTTTTGTATGGCGGGTTTTGCGTAACGACTTACATGTGCTAGCTAATTTGGGTAGGAGAAGAATCCAAATGATGGATCAGTGTCCTATTTGTCAAGGAGGGTCTGAGACTACTTTACATGTTTTACTGGGCTGTCAATACGCCAGACTGTTTACGGCTTTAAGCAATATTCCTCATACCATTGTGATGTGTTCGTGCATTAGTGTAACAGACTGGTTTGAAAAGGTAAGGAGCAGAATGGATAAGTTGATGTTTGAATTTTTTTTTGGTTGCTTGTCGGTAGTTCTGGAATAACAGGAACCGAAACGTTCATGAGTATTCGGGCTTTGATGCTTTGGAATCATTAGAATATGTGCACATGTATATTTCTCATTTTTAGGCAGCAAATTTGTTGTTCACAGAAGCTGAGCACGCTACAAACCAACGTGAACTTGTTGAAGCCAAAGGCAAGGTTGTTATTTCTGAAGACAAGACTGCTGAAGAAGCAAATCTTGATGACTGAACTACTGTTCCAAGGATAAAATCTGAGGATAAACTTCTTCAAGAAACTCTCATTAGAAGTAGAACATAAATGTTCAATGCTAAAGGTAATTCTAGAGTGGTTGCTGAAATTGCAAATACTCCTCCCATGGCAACCTAGCAAGCAGTCCACCAAGAACATGCCTTGGATCCCACTGCCTTGATGACTACTACTACGGAAAATCCGGGTGCTGATGAGCACATGTCTGGACTTCAAAAGATACACAAAGAGGATGCTGACAAAGCACACCTCAAAGATTTCAAAGGCGAGTGTATGCCAATAGCGGGATTACAAAGGATATGAAGGTTGTTGGCATGGATGATTCAGAAGACGATGATAGTGATTCTGGCTTCTCTGGCAAAGAGGAAGATATGAGCCTTTTTACGGTTGCTCCTGAATGTAGAACAGAGTATTGGTTTGCTAACCAAGTAGATTTGAACTGATGAATCCAGGTTTGGTTTACCGATTCAAAATAAGAAATTTAAGTGACAAAGGGAATGGCGGCGAGTGGCGCTGTGGTGATGGCGAGGGGACAACAACGTCGAGCTTTGATTCTGATGTGTGAGAGGAGCTGTGAATCACTGTGGTTTTGAGAGAAATCGAGATATTTTATATTTAGCTATGAGAGAGAAATATGGTTTTCCACCATTTATATATAGCTAGCATCCACCAAATACGGGTCGACCCGCAGATGGAACCCAAGAGCTAGAAACTAGTGTGTCTCTCATGTATCTCACTTAACTATGTCTCACAGTCTCACACGAGTGTTAGTATTCCTAAAAGTAATAACAATATATAATAAATCTTCAGTCATAGTGTACAATGTCTAATTTGGTACAAACTAGTTAGTCTCTTGATCGAAACTACAAAATATGCTAACAAATTTCGATCAAGTCCAACAAAAACAGACACTAACTACAATACTAAAAATGTATTGCTTATTATATACATGTATGTATGTATCTATAATTTTATAGTTCAAAATGTACTGTTTAACCCGAACTAGCTTTTGATGCACTCTTGAGAAACGACTTGCTCTGGGTTATCTCGCGAATCGGCTTGTCTGTGAATCGAATCAAATTATACACATATCCTCCAGCCACGATCCCGATGAATGGACCAACTATGTACACCCAAATTCCATTGTACGTGTTTCTCACGATTGCTGGACCTAGGCTCCTTGCAGGGTTCATTGATGCTCCAGAAATCGGCCTACACATAACATGTTCAAGTTTTAAGAACGGTACACTCGCAAGGGCAAAAATGGTACTACTGTGTACATAAAATTTTTAAAAGTGGACTAGAAATCCATACCCAGCCACAAAGACGTTCAACGTGATTGTCATTCCAACAGCCAGTCCTGCCAACTCTCCAATCTGAAAATCCAAAGACGGAAATTTATAATCCTTGTCTATGTAAGAATTTCCTACAGGTTGACATAACGACTTTCATTTAAATGCATACCGCTCTGCTATCAGTTGCAACGCCAGAAATGACGAACATCAAAAGGAATGAAATGACGATCTCTGCAGCTAAGGATTGCCCGTTTGATCCAGATGGTATTGTACCAAAGTACGTTTTGCTTGTGACAGTCATCATAATCTCCAGTGTGCAGCTTGCTAGAAGCGATCCTCCTAACTGAGCGATTATGTACACGGGAACCTGCAGAACATAGAAGCACCGTACTACTGAGACTATAAAATACAGTATAATCAACGAATGTATGTAGTAGTTGAACCAGATAGGCCTCAACTTCGTCAACCAGACTGATACCTCTTTCCATGGGAAACGGCCAAGCAGAGCGAAAGTGACCGTAACAGCAGGATTGAAATGTGCACCAGATACGTGACCAATTGTGTAAACCATCACTGTGACAATTAAGCCCCATGTCAAGCAGATTCCAGGAAAACTTACATCGCCATAAATTTTATTTACAACCACAGAACCACAACCGGCAAATATCACGAAGTACGTTCCAATCAACTCTGCCAGCACCTTCATTCACAAAAATCACGTTGTTCACCAAATAATCATAAAACATAAAAGTTGAAAAATGACAACAACACTTCTACAGTTCTACGACGTAATTATTGAAATGGAGAAATTACGTTTGAATAGAACTGAGGTCTGAGGGAGGTTAGGAAAGACACCTTTTGGGCAAGCGTGATGACTGCAGGGTTTTGAATGAAACTTTTACTTCTTTGAAACTGGACATCTGAACCTTTTCCACCTTTGCCAAGGCCAGCTTCGACCCTCGATATTTCTTCTTCCTCCTCGATACGTGTTGCCATTGTTGTCGGGACAAAAAGTGGTACCGACGTTCGTTGTGGTGGTGATGAGAAGAAAATTGAAGGACTGAGAAACTATGACTGAATAATACACTTTGTAAAGATCTGGTTATATATATTTATAGTACAACAAAGAAGAACAGAATACAGTTTTAATGAATGGTTTACAAAACTTTGCCTAAATTAGCAATGGAGCAAATTAAAACCCGATCCTATTTTGTAGTCCGCAGTCAATTATTGGAATTTGGATAAGATTTTTTATAGCTCTTGCTTTTGTAATATTACTGTAATTTTATGGAATAATAGAATTAAATAACACTTTTTTTTTTTATTAAACGCGGGGAAAAAAGAGAAAGGAAGAAAAAAAAAAAACTAACGCTGAATTTATTGCGCCGAGCCGCATATAGCCCAACATGTATATAAAACATTGTCGTACATGATATGTTTGTCTCCTAGGGGAACGTTGTAGGTTTGTGATTGTATCTTCAGCACCCTTTGACTGGAAGACCTGATACGGCGCAAACTCTACACCATGCTTCAACTGTGTCGGTGGACCACAAGAGGCAACAATATGATACATGTTGATGCGGAGGATTAACACATTAATTTCTTGAGCGCTCTCGGACTTCCCGTCTTCTTTTATTTTTTTGCCAAATGATCAACGTGTTTTTTTACATATTGCTACACATATGCCCCTTTTTTTACCAACTAAGCAACTCCAATTCCAACTTTACAAATACCTCAAAAATCTTTCATATATCTACAAACATGGTAGTTTTATGTAAGAATAGTGTGGTCAGATGCAGACCCAATAAACTAGATGCTACAATAGACACACAACTTTTAACTTGTTCATTTAACTCCCTCAGACTTTTTCATTTTGTTCATTCTAGTACACTTTTGTTTTCTGTCAAATCTTTAGGGTGGGAAGTTTTGGTCTGAGATATTAACAATCAACCGAGAGCTGGAAACATATTCAGTACATATCAAATTATTCTTTCTCAATACGAAAATCCATAGTATTTACGGGCCTCATATATGTACTCAGATCCGTCAATAGTAAATGACCCATAACAACATAAGTCAAGCATAATGTTTCTTCTACTGTGAGTTGGTCTTGTAACACCAGAAGCTGAAAGATAACATAGGAATAAAAATTTATGGGAAACAAATGAAGTTCACACCATCAGCATCACATTTCCTTCAGAAAAACCTTAGAACCCTAACCCCCGAATCGATTTGGGGTTTCGACATTCCGGCTACCATGGCAACTCCGGTGACAATTCATCTCCTCCCAAAGCTTTGATGGCTGCCATTTTGAAGCTTCCATGACTGTCGTCGGAGAGCTTCCATGGCAGCCATGGTGGCGCTATGGAAGCTCCATTTCGGAGCTTAAGAGGCCGCCATGGAAGCTCTGAAACATAGCTTCCATGGCTACTGGTAATGTTCGCCAAAGCGTACCCTTTCTTGGAGGAGCTGAGGCTTAAGATATGAGAGCTTGGAACTCTTGGCCAAGTCGTTTCTGAGCTTCAAAGCTCTGTCTTTGTGGAGTTGTGATGGGTTTAGTGACAGTGGGCTTAAAGCCATTGCCAGTCATTGCTGGTGATAGTTGATTCATTTTATCCTATGAGTTTGATTTATCCTATGAGTTTATGATACATATGTCGGACATCTGAATTCATATGTCGGACATGTAAAACATAACACCGGACATCTAAATTCATATGTCGAACATGTAAAACATAACACCAGACATTTAAATTCATATGTTGGACATGTAAAACATAACATCGAACATTAATTTCACTAATGTCGGACATCTAAATTCATATGTTGGGCATGTAAAACACGACACCGCGCATCGGACACGTACAGAATGGATAAGGGACTTAATAAGCAATTTCCCTTGTCATCTCACATATTGCAAAATCATCCCAAGTCAAATGCTGGCAATTCTGACTACGTGGGATCAGTCAATCTCTTTATTGACCAAAGTATGTAGGTTTATGTAAGCTCATTGTGGTTTTTGAAAGTAAAAAAAAAAGTGTCTCCTTGAATACAACTTGAGGGGACTTTGTGTAGGTATTGGTAGCTAACCTAAAGATCAACAACGCAAACTCGGGTAATAAATGATCGATTATGACTTTTTGGTCGATTATGTGGTTATAAATGATCCACATAACAACTGTGTGCCACAATCAATTAGTATGTGATGTTGGTCAGTTATAGCGAGAAGGTCCACCAAAAAAAAAAGTCTAGGGTAATAATTTTCTGTGCTGAACTACATTATCCTCCACACGAAGACCTTTTCGTCCTCACATAATCAATTAGCTTCCTAGATGTATTTTGTAGAACACTAGAACCTCTTCAAATTATTCTTCTGTTTTGGGGACAAAGAAAGGATCCTCTAAAGAAGTTTTCCAATGACTGAGAACTAGTAGGGCGCTACATGCTCCAGACGTCCATCTTCTCAGCTTGTCTGCAAATCCAAAGCTTTCTGCTGCACGAACATAAGGTTGCACAATGAACAATGAGGAACCTTCCTGCATTTCGTCATTTATTGTTTCAGGCTTTCAGCCCGTCTTCTATGCAGCACTGCATACATGGATCCTAAATGCTCAGTTGGAGTATTCAATTCACAATTAAAGTACAACTTGTTCAACAATCCTAAGTTTCCTACAGCTGCTCTACAAGCCTCTTTGACAGTTAGCATAATTTGGCCTGTGATAATGCCATATTTCCATACTGCTCAGGTTGCTGAATCTAACAATCATCCTCATTTAACATTTTATCTATGAGGAATATGTGAAGTTCAACGAAAAAGCCCAAGCCCCACATAGGTTCATCACATAAAGGACGAGCTTTGGGACCTTCTTTTGACTAAAATTTTGGGTGTACAAGAGGGTCGTTGGTGCATATGTGGGGACTTTAATGAAGTAAGGAATCCACTTGAACGAAAAGGAAAAAGAAGGGAAGAGGAAAAAAAAGGATCAAAGGCGTTTAACCGGTTTATAGAAAGAGGAGAGCTTGTGGACCTCCCTTTAGGGAGAAGGAAGTTTACTTGGTATAGAGCTAACGGGACGTGTTGTAGTCGACTTGATCGTTTTCTTTTGTCTCGAAAATGGATGGAAACGTGACATTCTCTCAATCAAGTGGGGCTTAAAAGGAGGGTCTCAGATCATGTTGCTCTTCCAATTAAAGAAGATGGTAGGGATTGGGGTCCTAATAAGCCTTTCTGGTTCATCAATTGTTGGGCAAAGAGTCCTTCTTTTAGGAAATTGGTGGAGGATGCTTGGAAGGAGGAGGGAATCCAGGGTTGGAGTAGTTTTGTGGTGAAGGAAAAATTGAAAAAGGTGAAGTCTAAAATCAAAGGTTGGCATGCAAGTGAATTTGGGGAGGTGGATGGGAGGATAGAAGCCTTGGAAGGAACTCTTGAAGGCTTGGACCTTTTTTGTGAGGAGGGGGGGTCCCTCGGGAGGGGGAAGTGGTGAGAGAGCGACGAAAGGGAGTGGGGAGGAAGAGATGGGTATTAAAAGGCGAAAGACTACTTTGGAACTTGAAAACCTTCTTTTGTTCAAAGAGGCTTTAAGGTGCCAATAAGAAAAGAGGAAATGGATCAAGGAGGGCGACGCCAATTCAAAAAATTTCCATGGAGCGGTGGCTAGGAGGGGAAAGTTGAAACTAATGAGGGGCATGAGGGTGGAAGGAAAATGGCTAGAGGAGGTGGACGATTTGAGAAACGGTGTGGTAGAGTTCTTTGAATCTCACTTTCAAAGTAGAAGAGAGGCAACTTGTAAAGTGAGAGGAATGGAAGGGCGCTCTCTTTCTGGTGAGTCTTTGTCCTTTTCAGAGAGAGAGTTTGAGGAGGAGGAGATCAAAGAGGCGGTGTGGGATTGTGGGAGTGACAAGAGTCCGGCCCGGATAGCTTTGGAGGTTTGTTCTTTAAGGAGTTTTGGGAGGTGGTTAAGGAAGATGTTTGTAAGGTGTTCTCGGATTTTCACTCCAATGGGAAGCTTTGCAAAGGTATAAATAGTACCTTCATTACTCTAATCCCTAAGAAGCCTAACCCTTTGAGCTTGGGGGAGTATAGGCCTATCTCTCTTGTCGGTAGCCTCTACAAAGTGATCTCTAAAGTTCTTGCCAAGAGATTGAGCAAAGTGTTGGGAGAGGTGATTGATGTCAACCAATCGGCCTTTATTAGCAATCGTAATATACTTGACGGCATTGCTATAGCTAATGAGGTGATTGATGAGGCCAAGAAGAAGAAGAAGGAAATCTTCCTCTTTAAGATTGATTTTGAGAAGGCCTACGACTATGTGGATTGGGATTCTCTTTTTCATATGATGGAGATCTTGGGTTTTGGAAATAGGTGGATCAAGTGGATGAAGGAATGTGTTACTACGGTGTCCACTTTGATATTTGTGAATGGGAGTCCGACTAAGGAATTCAAAGTCCATATAGGTCTTAGGCAAGGAGACCCGCTTTCTCCCTTTTTGTTTCTAGTAATGGCGGAGTGTTTGAGTAGGATGCTTGTCAAGGCTTGTGAGTTGGGTAGGATGAAGCCGGTGCTAGTGGGTTCAAAGAAGATTCCTATTTCGCACCTCCAATTTGCGGATGATTCTCCTATCTTTGGAGAGGTGTCTTTGGAAAATATCATGGTGGTAAAAGGAGTGTTAAGGCTCTTTTAACTTGTCTCTGGACTTAAGATCAACTTTGAGAAGTGCAGTCTCTTGGGGGTTGGAGTGGGAAAGGAAACGGTGAGAGATTGGGCTAATCTACTAAGGTGTGGTGAAGGGGAGCTCCCATTCTTCTATTTGGGATTACCGGTGGGAGGAGTAGCAAGAGAAGGAAGATTATGGAAATGAGTAAAGGATAGTTTGGTAAAGAGACTAGGCTTGTGGGAGAACAAATTCCTCTCGTTGGGGGGAAGATTGGTCCTTGTCAACGCCGTCCTTAGCGCTTTGCCATTATATTACTTTTCCTTTTTCAAGTTACCGGTAGGGATTTTAAAGGGTTTGATGAGACTCCAAAGGAAGTTCCTTTGGGGGGAGCGACGGGTGAGAATTCTAAAAAGATCTCGTGGGTGGCATGGGACAAGGTGTGCAACCCAAAGGAAAAGGGTGGGCTTGGGGTGAAGGACCTCCATATTTTCAATTTGGCTCTTCTAGGAAGATGGGTTTGGCGAATTCTTTAAGGTGGAGACGATCTTTGGCTTCAGGTGATTGAGTCAAAGTATGGAGAGTGGAAGAGAAATGTGGAGGATTACAAGATGGGGAAGAGAAGAACTAGTAAGTGGTCGAAGTGGTGGAGAAACACTTGTCTATTGGGGCAAGTGAGTGGTTTGATGCTAGTAGTAAGCGGGTGATTGGGGATTGTAAGGAAACGAATTTTTGGGAGGATAGATGGGGTGAACGGGGGCTTCGTTTGAAAGATGCTTTCCCTAGGCTTTTCCTCTTAGATAGAGATAAAGGTTGTAAAGTCAATGAAAGATTAGAGAGGGTCGAAGAAAGAGTAGAATTTGTAGGAAGGAGGAGAAGGAAACTTTTTGAGTGGAAAAAGGAGGAGGAAAGGAGACTTAAGGGAGAAATGGAAAGAGTCAAACTTGTTGGAGGGTCGAAGGATGGTTGGTGGTGGGGTGATGCTAAGGAGGGAAAGTACGAGACTAGTTTGGGCTATAGAAAGCTCAACACGAATGAAGGGGTTATTGACATTGCAAGGTGGAGTAAAGAGATTTGGTGTAAATGGACGCCTACCAAGGTGAATGCTTTCGTTTGGAAGGCCATCCAAGATCGAATCCCCTCTAAAGTGAATTTAAGAAGAAGAGGAGTTTTCATAAGCGACACGGATATTCTTTGTAAGGAGTGCGGAGTGGAGGAGGAGTCCTCGTGGCACATCCTTAGGGGATGCCGGTTTTCTAGTAAGGTGTGGGAGCTTGTGGGGGATTGGATTCAAGAGAAGTGGGGAGTGGAACCAAACTTGGTATCATGTCTCGAATGTTTTGTCAAGGAGGCACCGAAGGGAAAGAAAAGGATTTGGCAAGTGTTTTGGCATTGCACGTTATGGAACCTTTGGTGCACTAGAAACAATTTTATTTTCAATGGGGAGCATATCTCCGTGGGTGTTAGTAGAAAAAATTAAACTAAATTGTTGGTGGTGGCTTAAAGGAAAGGGGAAATTAAAGGAGTATTTGAGGATGAGTGATTTCTTCTTTGAGCCGCGAAGGTGTCTTGATGTGAAGAAGTGAAAGAATGGGGAGAAAGTGGAGAAGGGGGAGTGGGTGATCGTGAGTTTTTTAGGGTGTTTTGCTAATGATTAACGAATTGTTTGTGTTCTTGTGTAGGTGGCGTTATAACTTCGAAAGGTGAGGATTGGGCGAGGCCGGTCTCCGAATTGGGTGACACGTGCTTTGTTGGTGTTTTTTTTGGAGGCGTATGGTTTCGAACATCGACCTTGTGTTTTGGGTAAGTTCTCCTCATTGGTCTCTTGTTGGTGTGGCTTTCAATTTCTTGCCACTTGCGGGTTGTGTGTACTTAAGAGGAGCGACGGGGTCAACATAAGTCATAGTCATCCCGCAATAATAAGAAAGGAACTTGGCGTTTGATGAAGCCTCGGATGTTCCCGTCTTAATGTTGCTCATTTTAAGTACACTTTCCGGCATAGGATGGAGGAGCGTGACCACGAGGGGCTTGTGAGGTGTGGGATTTATATTATGTGGAACTTTTTGGGTACTCAAGGTTTTCAAGCATCATCGAGTTGAAGGGGATTGGGAGGTGTTTGGAGTTTTGGATTTTTGGTGCATCATGGAACTAGTTTGAGGTGCATTTGGAAAGAAGAGACATGGGACAAACAGAGTGCATTACTATGTTGTGTGAAAAGCAGAGGTTGCTGGCTTGCTGCCAGTGAGTGGTGTTGTAATGAAAGTTTGGGAGATGGCAATTTTGTAATTTATTGGAACATAGTGGCTATTAATTAAGGAAGTGGAGCTGGCCTGCTTTAATTGGTTTTGGGCCTTTTTCTTCTTTTCCTTTATGGGCTGAACGTGGACTTGGACGGGTTTCTTTATGGGCTCGCTTTCTCGGTTGTGAACTATTGGTATGGGCTTTCGATTCACGGTGGGGTTTTGTATCGGGTGTAAATTTGCCTTGTCAAGGCGACTCGGTTTGCAAGAAAAGGTTTGGGGTGAAAGTTGGCCCTCAACTTTTCTTAGAATCGTTTGCCTTGATTTTTTAAATTTGGTATTGACGGTCTCTACCTTGTGGTTGCTTTGTAATGACGTTGAACATTTCTTATACTCCATTTTTAAGATAATTT
>JAQRGC012071372.1:10930-25272 GCA_028659135.1 Plantago lanceolata
AAAAAAAAAAAAAAAAAAAAAACCATAAAGGACGAGCTGAGGTAGCCAACTGAAATGCAGACAAGACACTACGTACTCTCAAGAGCCTCTACTTCTCTCGATATCACTTCATCAGCTTCATCGGTGTTACTTGAATAGTCATGCTGGAAAAGGGCCAACAATTGATTGTAGATGAGATGGCCGCGCTTTTCAGTATATGCTCACCAAGCCCTTGAATAGCAACAATTTTCCTGCCTTAGAGAATGGAACAGGTTTCAGCCCTTGACCCATCAGTAGATACAGTGACTGCACTCGGCTGCCTGAACATGCTGCTGTTTAGTTCAATCTTCAGCGGATCATATAATGGAGAAAGCACAAAAATCCTAGTTTCATGTAGTTTACATCGGTTCCATATATATAAGAAATTTCATAACCTTTTACATTTTGCGTCCCATAATTAAAGGAAATATTTACTCGATGTATTTGTAAGTAAATCTAAACAGAAGAAAAGACTAGTTTTTTTTTAGACTAATCAAACCGGGAGTTATTAGTGTAACGGAGGGAGTTGTTCACTGGCTCTGTGACTTTATCTTTCGACTGTCACTGTCTGTTTTCCATTTCAGAAAAAAGAAGCAGACAATAGTGATCCATGATCTACCCAGACAAGGATATCCAACTCCCAAATCCCATTGACAAAGATTGCAAGTTGCGACATAACAAAACAAACCAAATTTTACACGTAAACACTATGATCTCAATAATTCATGCAGCATCCAAAGAATTACATAGATTCTTTCAAGATTGTCATTTCATCAGTGTTCCAGGATATCATCCAACAGATCCTCCTCATCATATTCTAACAAATATCTACAGCTGCATCATATCGTATTCTACAGGATACGAAACACTACCTTTGCGTATACATACACCAACCAATCAAGACAAAAACATTTTGCCTCAAACAATCCGTGTTTATTTGGCGTATACCGATCACTCGGTTCTTCAAGAACCTGGACTGGCAATCATGTATTCATCTCACAGATGCAACAATAATAGCTACACATACTCACAACTTTGATGGTACTTCAGAAGTACAATTGCTTATCTGCAAGTCTGAAGGGGTAGCACAAACAAGTGACGCGCGTTGCTGCAAGTGTTTCAAACTCTGCTCCATACTAACCCTGACCATCTCGGCAAGCATTTGCTTTGCCTTGCCGGTTTGATCTTCCCCTTCGATTTGAGATATGATATTGCACACTATGTTCTCTAGTGTATCTGCTTGAAGCTCGGATCTTGGATACGGACTGTCCCTCAGAAGCCGCAAAAGTATTTGGGCTTTTGTCTGGGATTTCACTGTTCCCTGAACAGTTAATTCGAGCAGACCAGGGATTACACCTTCTCTAAGAATAGGCTCTCTATATTTTGACCGGTCACTCTGACACATTGTCAAAAGTACTCCAACTGCATGCTCTCGGCTTTGGGGGGAGCCACTTTCGAGTACTTCGACTACTGCAAGTATTCCCCCATCCTCGGATGTGAGTGCAGTTCTAGCCTCATCAAACTCCACCAAGGATTCAATCAGAGCGGTGCATTTTTCGGCAGTTTTGGAGGATTTTTTACAGGATTTGAGTAAATCAACTAAGGGTGGTATTGGTTCTGTTTGGAGGATTAGGGTAAGATTGTCAGAATGTGTCGATAGGTTGTAGAGAGCCAACACAGCATCGAATTTAGCCTGGGAGGTACCATATCGAAGGATTTGGACGAGGAGGGGGATGGCTCCAGAAGCGATTATGATTGGTTTATTGACCAGTGATGCAGAAAGAGTGATTAATGCTGCAGCTGCGTGTTCTTGCAAAGATGTATTCTCGCATTGAAGGAAGCCAATGATTGGTTTTAATGCACCAGCATCAATTATGTTGATCTTGTTTCTGCAAATAAACAAAAACAAAATCAGATTCAACGAAAAAGAAGTGCATACATACAAGTGCAGTAAATGAAGATTTAAACAGATAGCAAAAGAAAGCATTCAATAAATGGTCATCAAACATTAATATGGCCAATACTTAGATTGCCACTGTAGTGAAGTTTAGCCTATTACGTCTTCACTCCATGAAACAGCAAATCAGAAAATCAGCCCATTTTAAGACATGATGAGATATGATAGTTAAAGGTTGTCACAGACACAAAACATCGAGCTACAGAAAAAGTGCCTACTTAAGATTACTACAGCAGAAGATTAAGCAGGGCAAAAATACCACATGAAGGACGTGTTTTTCGATCAAAATTACAAAATAATCTGACGGCACATGAGTCATAACATGCATTTAAGATGTGTCCTTTGAAAGAAAACAAAAGATGGGCATGTGCTCCAATTTATTCACAATAACTAGCTTCAACAGTTTATACAAGAATAACATGATGATGGGGACCAACGTTCCTGCCTTTAATTCCACAGAAGTTGGGGGAAATATCTTCAAGATCTTAATATCACAAGACAAATGCATCAATATATGTAGACCTTGTAGTGATATATGGTACCATGTTTCGGTACAAAATAACTCGGTCTTGTTGCTTCAGAATAACATGGTTTACACGTCCCCTTTACACGGCAATACAAGCATAAGCTAGAGCTATGAAGTTCAAGATTAAACAAGTACACATAAAGCTAACAAGTAGTTGTCCACACTCTCTAAAATAAGATTATAGGCACTTTAATTATAACTAAAGCAAGAGCACTTTAATTAACGCCAAAAGGTTGAAAATAGCTTAATCCTTAATCAACAGAACTGTAGTAGTATTAAACAATGTATTGGCCTGAATCAGCCTAGCTGGAATAAAGATGAGAGAATCTCTTCTTGGGAAAGAAAACAGAACCCAATGGTCCAGATAATTGGTTCAGGAGCAGAGACTAAAAGCACAAAAAAGATGAGATGACACAAGCAATGAAGCAAAGAAAAAGGTAAAGTAGATCAAAGTGGATCATCAATAAAGAAAAAGAAAACCAAAATAGACTAGTAATGAACAACCACGTGAGTAAACAAAAGACGACAGCCGGTTGAGCGAATATGTACCAATACCACCTACCCAATCTGGAGAAACATAGTGAGTGATTTGTTTATCCAAGAAAACAAGAATATACTACCTCTAAAGGCATGATCAAACTGCCACATAATTCTCCAATAGCTTCTTGCTACAAACAATCCTAACTAGTCCAGAATCAAGCGCAAGCCCCCGCATCCAATGTGTACCCACTCCACTACCTCTACCGACAGCTTATCGCGGACTGAAATTTCACCTAATTTCAAATTTTAGCTCCACCAAAGCTTTGCACAACTTATTCTAATTTATTTAGACTTGATACAAACAACTAGATTTTACATTTCTCTACAAGTTCGAGTTTGCGGATGAGATGGAATCGTATCAATTCTAAGGTTCTGAACCAAAATTAATTCGCAAGTCGGCCGAAATAACAGTGATCGACTGGATTAATCACGTGATCATCAGTTTCAAACATATATCTACACATTCCATATTCTAATCCATGTCTATTAGCAATTAGCCAAACATTTTAAACACAGGTAGACTAAAATTCGGCTAAATTCCCAAAAACCTTGATAGTTTAACATCTGAAATCAGTAATCAACACTGAACGTTAATAATATCACGAAATTGAATGAATCAAAGAATAACCGTACGTACGTTTCATCTTTCACGGCGAGATTAAGCAGCGCGGCGAGCGCGGCCTCATTAGCATCAGCTGATTGGCAGCAGAGCATTCCAACGAGTGGTCCGACGGCGGGTGAGAAGAGGCGCCTGTACCTCTGCGAGGTCTTTGTCAGGCGGCGGATCTCCTTGGCCGCCTGGAGTCTGGAGTCTAAGTCGTCGGATTGGAGAAGGAGAAGCGTGTGGGCGACAGTGGAGGGTGAGGTGGAGGATGAACGAGAGGGGCTGTCATCTGCGCCCATGTTTTTGGAGAGGTTTTAGAGAGAGGGAGAAGAAGAAGGGGTGTTTTGTGTAGAGAGAGAAAATATCTGTTGTGGAGGAGAGAGAGGTAAAATAAAAATATATATATGAAGGGGGAGGGAGATGAAGTGAAATTGAAACGTAAGGTGGAGGAGAGGCGTTAGTTAAGTTAACAGTCGGTACACTAGTGTAGAATTAGACTAGGTTAGATTAGAGTAGAATTAGAATTAGATTAGTCGCCTTTTCATTTTCAACGGCCACTTTCCCTTCAACTTTGGTTTTTGGCACTTGGAATTCCAGTGGCCCCCCTACGCTCCCCTCCGGAATCCATTATTGTTACCTTAGGTCCGGTTCAATACGAATACGAATAAGAGTTTTTAAACTAAACTAAATATAACTGAACTGAAATGTATTGAAAACAGAACAATAAGAATCAATTGAAAAATAACTCAACTAAATTGAATTAAAGTATAAATTTAAACTGAACTTAACTGAACTTAAATTGAACTAAATAGAGTTACTTTTGTATAATCGATAACTTTGATATAAGATCTTCACGCTCACACTCTTCTTCTCCATACAAAGTTGGTTTGTTATCATGTCTGGTTTCGAAAATCTTGTGATCATGCATTTTTACCAAGCACCACTCAATAGATGAGTTTTTTTTTTATTTTATTTATACTGGTATCCACTTTGACGATTAATACGGTCAAACATATCTGGCCCTTTCTCAGGGGGCCGGCTCTTCCGGTGAAGCTTTTTACATCAACAAGGCTCGGATCAGATACTTTATTTAAATGAACTCAAATCTCTTACCACTTGAGCCAATTGGTCAATACATGTTGATAAAGCTCCAAACCCCGAACCAGTACCAATGTACCATAGACAAAAATGTAAGCTATTGACATTGCTAAACTTAAATAGCAATGCATGAATATCATACACCAGAGGCCGATTCTACCAAGTTGGGACATATTCTATGGATGACAAGAGAACACATAAAGTGAACCGATTTTATTATTGGAAAGCAAACAATGTTTAAAGTCCTAGCCGATACAAAAGCCACATGCAATATATGAACCCCCCACACACATTAACAAATGTGTAACACCTAAAAATTTAGTACTATAGAAGTTTAAAATAATTCATAAAGCATATCCTTCTATCTAATGAATAATGTATCAAACTTCATATTAAGTCTGTTTGTTCTATACTTGTTTTTATCATAAATAACCCTCTAGGATATTTTACCACGTACAATCTGGACAAGACGTTAAAACTTAAAAGTGGCATATTAATTTACGAGTTCAGCATGTCACTCTGACTCACTCAAAGAATTCTTATAATCCAATCAGAGCCACAAGATTTGGATTTCAACTCATAAATCCCGGGATCACACGCTGCAAGTGTAGCAGTAAGAGATCTTAGTGAATCAAATTGATACTCAACTACATGAGATTTCGTCTTTCCTACAGCACGCTGTTGTACCTCATGGTGCATTAAGAGTTGTACCTTGATATGCTTCATATGTTGTACTGTATAACATGCTAAAGCACCATGAGGCACAATAGCGTGCTGTAGCAAAGAATAGACCACTACATGAGTATCTAAAACTGTCGAGTTGTTTGTGAAGTTGCTTTATGAACAAGGTTAGAATGTTAGCTTCAAATCAAGTAAAGTTTGATCATCATCAAATCATATGATATGATATTTTACCTATTTACGTGTAAGAGTGAAGAGACAAATCCCCAATAGATCCCCATACACGTGTTTATTTCTTACAAGAACAACAAGCTCATCTTTTTTCTTTTTTTCTTCTTTATAATATGAAAACAAACATTAAAACACGATTATTACTGAAATGATACACATCAACATCATTGCATTCATCATACAAATACACACTTAACGCTTTTGTCAATGTCATGTTTTTATTTCTTTCGTAGAACTTTTTTTGTGGCTCGTGATACTGGAATAAGACATTTTAACGAGGTTACGTGGAAAAAATTGCAAGATATTATTAATCCAAGGGAATTGAGATATTTAAATTTCCAACTCCTTTTATAATTTGTATAAACAATTGGAAAACAAGAGCTTCATTTAATTTGAGAAAAATGATATTACTAGATGATCAAAAGAAATTATTAAATTCGACGGGGGCAACGAAATATTACTTGAAATTGTTGATAATTTAATTCGTGTAAATTAATTCTATGAATATTTAGGTTCGGTTTAGCGTTAGATTATCGACCCTACACTTGTTAATAGTATTCCGTATTCAATTTTCAACCACAAGGTAATTAATATTTACTTTTCACACTGTTACTTACAATCGAAAACTAGGAGTGCTTATCGAGCTCATTTGAGTGAAATTCATACTCCGGCTTGACATTCGAGTAAACCGATTCTACACACTCACCCCTCTCACTTTGATATTTCGGGATTGAGTTCTAAGTCGAAGATTTAACCTTCGAGACTAACTATTTAGTTCGCGCGGGACTTATAGCTATCACTTTTTGGTTGGAGAAAGTCTGAATTGTAGGCTCCATTTAATATGACTGTGAGTTTCTAGACTAAATTGAACTGGATGAAATTGAACTGAATTGAAGTATAAATTTGAACTAAGCATACCTGAACTAAACTAAATAGAATTGATATGAATTGAAGTATAAATTTAAACTAAACATACCTGAATTAAATTGAATTGAAGTGAAAACAATTAAAACTAAGGTGAACTGAACTGAGTCTTACTCCTCATCATTAATTTAGATAAATTTGTAAATCATCGTCATCGTACACCTTGTAGTCAACATATAAGTTGAGTTGACCAATGACGTACATGAAGACACTTGAGCTGATCTAATGGAATATTTTGGTCATTGTTCGAGTTCGACTCTTTGCGAAGAAGGCCTGCATAAATTATATTACTGTCCTACTACCAAAATGTGTCTTTTCTTTACTTTATATCGGAGCCGACTAAAATGGAACTAATTATTATAGCAGCCTTTCATCATATAAAAGTGAGGAAAATATATATCATAAATAAGTGTCATCTCATTTTCTCATTCATTCACATAATAAATGTGTGTCATTGTTTGTTGATCAGAAAGTCTCTCTTCAATTTAATTTTCTTCAAATATAATTAAGTTGGCCCTCCCGGCCCCTATCTATATGAGAAGCATAACTTTTTGTGTGTAGCTCAAGTGTAAATTTCTTGGTGGCCAACTTCTATACTACTTGGTCATTATTTATGTCAACTTTTCCAAAACAAGTTTATCAAAGTAAAATGATAGCTAATTATTTGATAAAATTCGCAGAGAAAACATAAAGAAGAAAGAGATTTTATTGATTGGAATGCGGCGGAAGTAGATACAAATACAATAGTCTAGCTAGCCTATTTATAGCCTTCAAATCTTGCCCTAACCTTGTTGTTTCTATATGACCTAAACATAGAATCTAATATTGATAGTACAAAGATTAACATCTGCTAAATAGCTCGTAAAATTTCCTAGCAACTTCGTCTGGAGATCATGACAAACATCACACAGAAGGCATGCAGTTTTGCTGCAGAAAATGTCGTTGTGATCCAGTGTGCAACATTTTCCTGTTCCAGCTTGGTTCAAATTTCCCTCCATGCAGGCTAGGATCTGCTGCATCGTAGACGAGTGTTCCACGTCCTAGAACACGAACTTGGGCGAATTAATCCGTCTTTATGTTCTTGACAAAACTGCTAGCTCTGTATCTGTTCTCTTCCGTTTCTTCGATTCCTCCTTCAATTCTTCCTTGATTTCTTCAATATTTCTAACACTCCCTCTCAAGATTGGAGTGTAGATATATGTAACTTCCATCTTGTGAAAGATTCTTCTTAAATTATCACCAGACAATGCTTTAGTGAACGCATCGGCTAACTGATTTTTGGTGGAAATGTGAAGTACCTTCACAATTCCCTTTTCTATTTTCTCCCTGGTAAAGTGGCAATCCACTTCTATGTGTTTGGTTCTTTCATGAAAGACTGGATTCTTTGTGAGATACACTGCAGATTGATTATCACAGTACAGACTTACTGGTTGATTGATTTGAATTCCAATGTCTTTAAACAGACTGATGAGCCAAATAACTTCACAACAAACTTGTGAAACTGCTCTATACTCAGCTTCTGTGACTGATTTGCTAACAACTTGTTGTTTCTTTGATTTCCAGCTGATCAAAGAATCACCAAACATCATACAGTAACCTGTAGTGGATTTCCTTCCAGTTGCACATCCTGCATAATCAGAGTCACTGAAAGCTACTAGTTCCATGTCTGGCTTACTGTTGTACAAAATTCCATTTCCTATATCATTTTTCAAATATTTCACTATTCTCAGCAATCCTTGCATGTGAATCTTGGTTGGATTCTCCATGAACTGACTCATCACACTAACAGAGTAAAAAATATCAGGTCTTGTGATAGTGAGATACATCAATTTACCTATAAGTCTCCTGTAGTGAATTGGATCTTTCATCAGTTCATCTCTTGATTGAATTTCTTCATTGAACTTTCTCATATTGTGATGTTGTTCAATAGGATTCACTGTTGGTTTGCATCCTAGTAAATCAGCTGACTGAATTATCTCCGAAGCATATTTCCTTTGAGAGAGATGTGTTCCTTGTGAACTCCTTGCTACTTCTAGTCCCAGAAAGTACTTCATATTTCCTAGAACTTTTATTTTGAACTTCTCTTGCAGCTAAGTTTTGATAAGTTCCAGTTCCTCGTGATCATTTCCTGAGATGATAATGTCATCTACATAGATCACCATTACAATAATTCCATTGTCTGTGAACTTGGTGAAGAGTTTGTGTTCTGTAACAGACTGAACAAAGTTTATTTCTAATAAGAAGTTAGTAAGCTTAAGATTCCACTGTCTGGAAGCTTGTTTGAGTCCATATAGTGACTTATGCAGCTTACATACTAAAACTTGATCATTTCTCTCCCTCTTAATCTGAAGACCAGGAGGTAAGATCATGTAGATATCTTCACTCAAGTCTCCATTCAAGAAAGCATTGTGAACATCCAATTGTTCCAGAAACCAATTCCTTTTAGCTGCAATTGCAAGGATTGTCTTCACTGTAGTTAACTAAGCTACAGGACTGAATGTTTCAGTGTAATCTAGGCCATGTTGTTGTGTGTAACCTTTGGCCACTAATCTAGGCCTCAGAGTTTAACTTGATCTTAAACACAAATCTACAACCAATGGGCTTCACTCCATCTGGTAATTCAATCACAGACCAAGTTTTGTTCTCTTCAAGGGCTCTCAGTTCTTCATTTATGGCCTTTTTCCACTCTTCATGTCTTATAGCTTCAGTATAAGATGAAGGTTCTTCAATGAGTGATAAGTGAATTGAATATACTCTATGTTTCTCAGATAACCTGTCATATCCAAGAAACATGTGTAGAGGATATGCAGTGCTTTCATTCTTTACTACATTAGCACCTGGAAGGTCTTGAGTTCTAGGTAACTTGTAGTGATGAAAAGAGTTCAAGTGTTTTGGTGTATGTATTTCTCTTGAAGATCTTCTCAATGTTGTAGTCTCATTGAGTTCTTCTCCATCTTCATCTTGATCATCAGTTCTATTTGTAGTTTCAATGTCAATTTCAGCATCATATACATGCTGATTTCTCATAGGTGTTCTCTCTGCAGATGAACCTGATTTGCACACAGATGAATCATTTCTCTGCAAAGGAGTTCTAATCTCATGATTGTCATGTTGTTCAATGACTCTCTCTGGAGATCTCATGACAATATCATTGTCATCATTTAACTCAACATTTTCAGTTCTTGTGAGTTCATCAAATAAGTTCTCAGGAGTATTAAGTAACAATTCACTTTGTTCTCTATTTCTTTCTGCATAAGGAAAGATAATTTCTGCAAAATAGACATCTCTGGACAGAAAAACTTGATTAGTGTTAAGATCATAACACTTATATCCCTTGACATTTGGAGGGTATCCAATGAAAATTTCTCTTCTTGATCTGAGCTTTGTTCTCTGAACAGGTAAACTAGAGACATAACAAAGGCACCCAAATACTCTTATGTGAGAGAGATTAGGTTTATTTTGTAAAGCAACTCAAATGGTGATCTGTTATTGAGATTCGGTGTAGGGGTTCTGTTAATGAGATATACAACAGTTTGAACTGCTTCTCCCCAAAATTTCATTGGCAATTTTGACTGAAATAGTAAAGACCTAGCAACATTTAAGATATGTTGGTGTTTTCTCTCTACAACACCATTTTGTTGTGCGGTATAAGGTCAAGTTTTCTGGTGTATGATTCATTTCTCTGCAAAGAAACCAGTACATTGTTTGAATTCTGTTCCATTATCAGTTCTTACAGTCTTCACCAAGACTTGAAACTGATTTTGTATCATGTTAATGAATGTCGCAGTGCTGCAGGTGTGTCCGATTTGTATTTTAGCAGTTGTAAATAGGTTTTCCTTGTAAAGTCATCAACTATAGTAAGAAAATAAGAGCAAGCATTCAATGTATTGACATATAATGGTCCCCAAAGGTCACAATGTATCATTTCAAAAGAAATACAAGAAACAGTAGTACTAGGAGAGTAACTCTTCCTTTTCTGCTTAGCTTGATGACATATGCTGTAATGCTCTAAAATACTCATAACTACTTCTGGAATTTCTTTAGCTAGCAACTCTAATCTACTGGATGAGGGATGTCCTAGTCTGTAGTGCCACAGATGACTAGTAACATGTGACATTTCTTCATCTTTGTTAATGGCAAAAGCCTTCTTGTAATCAGAAAATGCAACTCGTTCTTCATGAAACTGCAACTTGTAAAGCCCTCTTGAGTGCTTAATTGTTCCAATCATCTTCAAGAAGGCCATCAACTGAGTAGCCTCATGTGTTATTACACATTCATCTTTAGTAAAAATCACAGTTATATCACTGTCACCAATCATCTTACTTACAAACACCAAGTTTAATTTAAAATCAGGAACACATAAGACATTTTTCAATGTCATTTCATCATTGATTTTAGGGCCAATATGATAGTCCAGCTCTACAAATCAATTACGTTTTACTCCATTTTGTAAAAAAAAAAAATTGTCTAACCAAACAAGCCTTAAGGATTTTCTCTTTTTTCTTTCTTTCTTTTTTTTTTATTTTTTCTTTCTTTCTTTTTTTCTTTTCTCTTTTTTTTTAAGTGGCCGAAGTTTAAAACTCCGGCCACCAGAAACAGCTCCGGCTGGAGCTGATTTTTCAGCTCCAGATCGGAGCATTTTTAGCTCCGACTGGAGCTGTAAATCAGCTCCCGTCGGAGCTCTTTTTGCTCCGGCTGGAGCTGACTGGAGCTGATTTACAGCTCCAGTCGGAGCTGTAAAATGCTCCGACTGGAGTTTTAAATCAGCTCCAGAGCTGTTTCCGGTGGCCGGAGTTTTAAACTCCGGCCACTTAAAAAAAAAAAGAGAAAAGAAAAAAAGATAGAAACAAGAAAGAAAGAAAAAAGAGAAATAAGGAAATAGTTAAGGCTTGTTTGCCTAGTTAATTTTTTTTTTGCAAAATGGACTAAAACGTAATTGATTTGTAGAGTTGGATTAATTTGAGAAACGGCTCCGCAAGAGGGGGTCACTATGTAATAATCCCTTGATTTTAACATCACTTATGTGTGTTATGCCTTGTGTTAACCTATTAGGTAGTTGTACCATAGTGTTTACAACTCTTATATTATCTGTAAAGTACTTATGTGAACATACAATATGGTGAGAAGCACCAGAATCTAAGATCCAAGGTTCACTTGAAAGTTTCAGTAATGTACATGAGACAAAGTTAGCTGGAGTGATGCTAGTGTTGGGATTTGGCTTGTTTTGCTCAGCTAAAAACCTCTGTAGCTGCATCACCTGCTCGACAGTGAGACCGGAGATGTTTTTGACTTCATTAGTTGCATTTGCAGCATAACCAGTGGAAGAGTAGCTCTGAGAGAAGTTTCTCCCTCCTCTATTTCCTCTTCCTCTACCACCAGTTCTTCCTCCTCTCTGGTGCTCATAGATAGGCTTCTGAAAGCTCTCAGGATAGCCAATAACCTTGAAACAGTTCTCAAGATTATGATTATTCATCTTACACTTGGGACAGTACATGTCTCTCTTCACTTCTTTCCTTTTCATACCAACATTCATGACAATGTTCTCAGCTGATGGAGTTGTTGAGTTTTTGAGCTGTCTCTAACTCTCTTCTTGAAGAATGAAGTGAGAAGTCTTGTCAAGTGATGGAATAGGCTCAGACAAGATGAACTGACCTCTCACTGGTTCATAAGAAGCATCAAGTCCCATGAGGAACTTGAACACTTTCTTTGTTTCATTGAGCTGAGCAATGCTTCCATTGTCATCACACTTGCACTCCTTGCAGCTACATGTAGGAACTGGTTGACAGTCCTTGAGCTCATCCCAGAGTGCAGTGAGTTTTGTGAAATATGCCTTGACAGTGCTGGATCCTTGAACAAGAGAGTTGATATCTCTTTCAAGCTTAAAGATCCTTACTTGATTTTGTTGAGCATATCTCACTTTGAGTTTGCTCCAAGCATCTGCTGCAGTCTCTGAATAGAGTATTGTATTTTTGATGTCATCGGTAACCTAATGAATTATCCAACTCTTGATGAGTGTGTTACATTTGACCCAATATTTGCGATCTGGATCTTTCTCATCATCTGGACAAGCCAGAGAGCCATCAACAAAGCACATCTTGTTTCTGATAGTTAGATTCATTTTGAAAGCTCTATGCCATGTGTAAAAGTTGTCACCATCCAACAGTGGAGTGATGGAAGCAGAAGTGGCATTATCAGTGTGGTGCAGATAGTAGTGGTTGAGTGGATCCTCATGGGAAAGGGTTTTAGCAGAGCTGGAATCAGAACCAGTGTCAACAACATCAACCATGGAGAAATTTAAGAGTAGTATAGTGAAGAAAGTGAGTGTAGGATGGTGTTTAGTGCTTGAGAAGTGTGCTTACAACCTAGCTCTTGATGCCATGATAAAATTCACAGAGAAAACATGAAGAAGAAAGAGATTTTATTGATTGTAATGCGGAGGAAGTAGATACAAATACAATAGTCTAGCTAGCCTATTTATAGCCTTCAAATCTTGCCCTAACCTTGTTGTTTCTATATGACCTAAACATAGAATCTAATGTTGATAGTTGTTGGTCCCTTAGACAACAAGGTTAAAGACTAGAGGGGGAGGGGGGTGAATAGTCTTTAAAACTTTTTGGTGTCTAAAACAAATTTCTCAGCAAGCACAGAGTGTTGCTGATACTTAGTCAATCAGAACAGCGGGAGTCTTTAAGTTAAGTACTCAGTTAAGCAAATAAACAGCAAGAGCAGATAAACAGTAAATATAGCTTGCTGAAAGTAAGTGCAGGAAGTAATAACGCACAGTTTGTAGTGGTATCTGAAGGTGGCGTAATCCTTCAACTAATCCACTTCGCCCAATCCTGGACTTGAATTCACTAAGACAAGAGATGAGTTTCCTTACAAATCCTATATAGTAATCCCACAACAGAGGTCTCAGCAACACAACTTCCCAAGTTGCTTGCTTCACTCCAAACAAGATTTTCTTTACAGACCAGTAAAGTAGGTTCCTCCTAACTACTATAACCCGCCTTTGGTGAGAGTGTGTTTTAGTATGGTGCTGAGTGATTGATTTACTTTTTCAGTAAAATCAAACAGCAAGAGAATCACAACTGTAATACTTATTTAGTAAGAAGTTGGAGGATTCTGGATCAAGACTTTACCAGTTCAAGATAAAGAATAACTTGTTGAACACAAGAATTCTACTCTTTCACAGGTAGCTTAAAAGTAAGCTCCAGTCAAGGAAAGTTATCAGAGCAAGGATGTAGAGAGATCAGATATCACTTGTTGTAAATGCTTTGAGAACGATGATCTTCTTGTTGCTCTAAGTCTTCCTTTTATAGTGAAAATTCAGTCCGTTTGAAATTCAAATTCAAACGTTGAATCCACTGTCCTGCTTGTACTATTCTATTGCAAAAGCTTGTCTTCTTCTTCTTTTCTTCAGAATGGCTTTCTGCAAGATTAAATGCTTGATAGTACTATTATCAGCAAGGAAAAATACTGGTGTCAGCAAGATAATGTTGATCTTTCAGCAATTGACTCTGTTTGCTGATAAATCAGCAAGAGACCTGTCCATCAGCAGGATAGCTAAAGTCAACCTACTCTGTCATATAGATTTTCACTTGACTTTTGCCACGTGCTGAAAGGTCATTGCTTATTTNNNNAAGAGTCAAATTCCTTTAGTACCCTTATGCAGATTTTACTTGAATCTTCAGTCTTCGTAGTCTTCATCTGCTAGGTTACTAAGTGCCTCAATAAATTGTTTACATAACAAATACGTCATCAGC
>JAQRGC012071645.1:0-10349 GCA_028659135.1 Plantago lanceolata
TGTGCAAGTATCAAATATAGTGACGTGTACTTACGATCAAGTAAATTTTATTTACTTAAGACTAATGCATGCTTATGAGGTTAAAGGTGTTTGGGGCGTTACAGTCTCTAACAAACTTAGTAAGGCTGAACTGTTCAAAGTTTTGAATTTATTTGTTAAATAGGGCCAAGTACTTGGTTATGGACTCATTTTTTGCTTGAAACACGCCAGACAGATGAGATTCAACAAGTTGAGAATCTGTAAAGGGATGGATCTTCATAACTTCGAGGGACTTGGCCATCCAGAGCCATGTAAGCAAGTTCATATTCCGCTTCATTGTTGGTTACTTTGAAGTCCAGAGGGATTGAATACTCAAGTTCTACACCGGACGGACTTTTCAAGAAGACACTATTCCGCCGGACCGTCCAGTTGAGGATCCGTAAACTGTGAGTGTCCAAAGGTATCCATGATCAACCAATGGTTTTCACTTAGGAGCTTCTAAGAATTTGGCTTTCTTTGATGATGGCTCGTCGGAACCATCCGAGTCCGGAACGTCCTCGTCAGTAACAAATAATTTGTTGCTTGGTTTCTGAAGATCGGATACTGTGAAAACAGTGTGCTCCGCTTCGATCATTTGAACGTCATTCATTCCGGAGGTGAGAAGCAATATATCCGGATCTTCACAAACATATGAAAGTACAAGTCTATAGGTTAATGGGCTTGAGCCCAAGTCCGATTTAACCCTAGTAAGAGTAATTGAGACTTTATAGGTCCTTTCGTACGCATACTGGAACTTTCTGCCACGTGAGGTCCGACCAGAAAAATCCGAGTGACAATACTGATCGGTAGTGATAGAGCCTTGCTAGATAACCGTGGTGTTTAGGGTTGTGTCCGTTATTTTTGTACACTGTCCGACATGTGGCCTTATTTGGGCGTGAGGCTTGGTACAGGTTTGGTAACCCTGTTTTGACTACAGAGGGCGGACATAGAGGGGAATACTTCAGACGTACTATTATGAGACCAGACATCAGTCTGGCTCATTTAGACAGTTTGTTCTCCTTATAGTCCCTAAGTACCTTGACACTGTTGATCCTTACTCAGACCCTTTGTCTCTTGGTGAGACCAGACGTACTTGATTTGTAGTTAGGAGTATGATCTTTAAGTTATTATACCGTAGTTCGCCTTAGGACGTGCCATTGCAACACACTTAATAGATTTGACATGATTTTACACCATCAACATTACTTTGAAATTAATAATTTTCTTTAGATCTGCGTTCTTAATTAGGGAATTCGAAAGCATATGGAAGATTCAAAATCAATTTTTGGAATTGGGAATTATATATATTTTTTGGTAATTTTATATCTTAATTAAATGTGTAATTAATGATACATTACTCGGAAATTTATCATTTCTTCAAATTTGCGCTCTTATTTAGGGAATGGAAAGAATAGGAAAAAATCAAAATAAGATTTTTAGAATTGGGAATATATAAAATTTTCTGGAAATTTTATTTCTTAATTTCTTCATTTTTCCCTCAATCGATTTGATTAACTCAATTGCAAACCCTAGGAAGAGTTGCAACATTGATGATAGATCTGTTCACTCTCTTCAAGTGGTGTAAATTTACATCCAAATCATCATGGATTTAAGCATTGGCGACGATTCCGATGGAAGCAAAAAGACAAAGCTGCAACTCGACTACGCAGATCGACTCAGTGAGTTGCCAGAAGCACTGATCTTGAGGATATTCTCCACATTGGAGATGAAAGATGTCGTGAGGACAAGTATACTCTCGACGGCGTGGAGACACCAATGGACCAAAGCTGACACCCTTGTCCACAAACGTTGTACTCGTGATCAGAAAACCATGTCTTTGGAACAAATCAAGGAGTTGAAGGCATTTCAAGATAGGCAGGGTATGTCCTTTCTTGATCAAACTTTACGGTGTACTTCGCATATTAGAAAGTTCTACTTGTCTCATTTGTCATGTATGCCTGGTATGTTGGAGTGTCGTAATAGGGATATCCATGTGTTACTTGACAAGGCCATTGAGCATGTTTTAGAGAGAAAAGTGGAGTTTCTGAAGCTCAAGGTTAATTCCTATAATATGCCTGCTTGTGTGTATCAGAGTTCTTCACTTAAGAAATTGAAATTAGATCATGTGAATTTAGGAGTTTACTCGCCTGTAGAGTGGCCATCGCTTAAGAGTCTATCCTTAAATAATGTGTTGTTAGCTGATAATGAGTGTGTGGAGAACATGTTGATTGGTTGTCCAGTGTTGGAGGATGTTGTTTTTGAGGGAAATGTTAGCACGGAGCATATCAATATTATGTCTCCAAGAATGAAAAGGCTAAGACTCGTCAATTATGCATATAGTATGTATGGTAAGCAGGATGAGGCCTTGAAAATCACTGCGCCTTGGCTTCAAGAGTTAGAGATATTGGGCAACTTTTATGTGAATAAATGCGAGTTAGTTGATGTTTCTTCCTTGATGAAAGCTACTGTCACCTTCAATACCTACAACCCTGTGTTGAAAAATAGTGGGGGTGAAGTTGAAGCTTTAAATTGGAAAAACTTGGTTACTTGGTATAACAAGAAGTGGATTGATATGGTGACTGAACTACTCAAATCTTTGCGTCATGTTGGCGATCTCACTATTGGATCAGACCCCATTCAGGTAAGGTTTATCTTATATTGTACTGCACGTATAAACTATAGTCACAAATGTTCTGAGACATATTTCTTGGTTCCTGTAAAATTCCTGCACTTTTTCTTGCATAGGAGAACTTTCTTTCATGGCATTGTGGTCGGTAAATAACCTACTCTAAATAAAGAAATAGAAGCAAAGATTCTTTGGCAAGAAATGGTAGTTCAATGATGATATTTTGAAAACTAAGAACGAAGATTTATTATTTTTTAAATTCATCAAAGTTTTTGTAATGGTTATATGGTGGTTAAATGGTTTGCGATTAGAGTACTTCTAGTTGATCTGAAAAGAGATGTTAAATGTTGAGAGGCTTAAAATTATAATCATCACTCACAATTACAGTTTTTCTCATTCCAAAATATGTGTTTTTATCGGTGACAGGTCTTGTCATTGTTGAAACTGAAAGGCACACCTTTTCAAATGTTGAACTTCAAGCATGTGGTAGTCGAATCGAGTCTTTGGAAGTTTGATATTCCAGGGATAGCATTCTTATTGGATAATGCACCTCACATGGAGACGTTATTGATGAAGGCAGCGTTCAGATCACAGGTAAAATCGCTCAACATATTTTTTAGTTATGAGTAATTATGCAAGAGTTTCTCGCTGCATTTAGCACTTCCATGAGTTGTATGTGAAATCACTGAAATGTGCATACTTGTTTATGTTTCAGCAGTTCAACTTTATCTATTTTAGATGATTCTGTAGTTGTTACTTCTATGAAATACTTTCCCAACATTCTTCTCTAATATAATCTACATGAAATTTATTATACAGGATGCCTTCCCCCTTCCCCAGACTGAGGAGCTTTTTGACAATGGAGATCCGCACTTGACAATAATGGATGTAGATTTGGCGAATCTCAGAAATGTCAAAATTGATTACTGGCAGAGACCATGGTATGATAGTTCTTCTGGGAACATGTACACAGAGTATTTTGACTTTGAAATTGTAAAGTTTATGATAATGAGTGATGTTACTATGGAGAAATTGGTCCTTTGTTCTTCGTCCAAAGATAACTTATGCAGATCTCGGATGCTAAGCCTCTCCCAATTGATAGAGACCTTCTTGATAAAGAACAAGGTAGCCGGAGAATGGGAGGTCAAAAAAGTAAATGGTGGCGAGTTATTATATAATTTTTGGAAAAGCATATCCCCACTTGAAGATTAAGGATAAGTTTGAAGCTTCTTTATGAACATTATTTTTATAAGTGACGGTTTGTTTTATGTGGGATTGAGTTTTTATACTTTTTGTTGTTGTTGAGAAACATTTATTGCATTTTTATACATTATTGAATTGTTGAACTATTGTTATACAGAGATCAATTTGCATCTTATATATAGCTAGTGAAGAATATGCATGTATTGGTTGCTGTCCTGCATTGGGCACTATGGTTCTTAAGGCAACCTAGCTATGGTATGGTGTGAATCATATTAATCTAATGTACAAGCTAGAGCTGAAGCCAGAAAATACTTTTAGCCCGTGCTAATTATAAACTTATATATAGTATAATGATAAACAACATACACTACAAAAAATCCGCTGATTAGTTACCATCACTACTGACAGATTGCAATCCTTCAGTAATTAGCGACGGTTCACTAATTACTGACGGATAACAACGTACTGAGCTTACATGATTAGTTCGTCTCTGGAATGTTACAAGGGTGTGGAATGTACTGACGGATAAAATACAATATGTTAGTAACTACTGACAGATACTGCAACCGTCAGCATAGTTGTTAACTTTTATGAAAAAAATAAAAAATAAAAGAAATTCAAGTTACTGATGGATAAGCCTATCCGTGAGTAACTCCGAATATACAGATTGGGTTTTCCATATCTTCACCATTTCTCCTTTCTCTCAAAACCACCACTCTCTCTCCCACACACCACCACCACCTCACCACCACGTCGATCTACATACGTAATGACTGTGTCGGAATTTGCTCGGAGCTCGTCTCTCTGTCTCAACCGCGTCACCACTGTCGCCGCCGGACTCCACCACACCACCACTTATCCCTTCTTCTCCCTTAAAAGTTAGTAATTGTTAGTAATTTAGGGTTTTAAATTTGATTTGGGATTTTGGGATTTAGAGTTTTGTAATTCGATTCGTACCACTGGTTTGGTTATTTCGGTTCAACGTACTGTTCAATATGTGAAATTGGGCTGATGAAATAGATTTAGGGTTTAGGGTTTTTAGCTGCTGGAAAATCGAATCGGGGGTAATTGTGTTGAAATGATTTGCTTAATTCGATTCAATTTTGTGTTGAATTTCTGAAATTGAGTTGTTCAAATGGATTTAAGATGCTGAAATTTCAGAATTTTGGGTTTTAGGCGCTGCTAGAAATCAAATTGGGGTTATTGTAATTAGTGTTGATTAATGTACGAGACTGCTGAAAAATCAAAATTTAAGTGATAATTTACCACTGTCCATATTAACCTAATTTTATTGTTCCATAAATTATTCTGATCGGTTTTAATTTGATATATTCTTGTTCTTTAAAGTAATTAAACGGAAAAAATAGTTAAAAAGACTGCAGTTTAAACCAGAGGAACAAACTGGAATGTATCATTAACTTTAATTTTTATTACATTCATCAAAATCTAGTGTAACTAGTTCTCGGATTTTGGTAATTAAAATACAATGACATAAACACTTAATTACTTCTCCACTTGATTGATAACCTCCTGAAGTGTCTCAGACACCTTGATCATGAACTGATCATGGGAGTGGACACTCATCTGCTTGAGCTCCATCTTAAAGAAGGTGTCATAATATGACACCTCAGGATGCTCAAAGCCAACAACGACAAGCCTTGCAGCAAGGTCTGCAGCCTGCCAAAAGGGGCATTTGGGATCACCGTTCCTGTTGTTAGCTTTGAGCTACAATATCGTTAACTTAGTGAGCACACTTGGGTTTGGGATAAGTTACATAACGTAATTAAAATAAGTTAGAAAAATCAAGAAATTTACATAGAAATAAAAAATAAAAAAGGAGAACTGGGGATTCTTACTTCACTTTATTTTGGAGATTTAACCTTATGCGATCTCCAATCAACCATTTCATCCTACCCTCGTAGCTTTCTTCCCTTAAAGTCCTTGAAGTCATTCTTGCTTTTACTTTTTCTATATTGTAAGAGAGAGTAAAGTGAAGTTTGTGAACAGAAGTATGATATATTTAATTTATAGTTGGATCTAGGTACAATCATTCATGAATTTTCATAAATTGGAATGTACATTCATTCATGTACATTTATCTATGAATGTCAATTGGAAAGTACAGTCATCCATGGATGAATATGAATGTACATTTCCGAAAAATACTTAATAAATATTAATATAAAATTTTCCATAAAAAACATTGGAAAATTAGTAAATAAGTATGTGTTAAGAGTTCTGCTGAATATAGAATAGTGTTAATTGCCGTTAAAGTATTTAAATTTCTCAGCTTCATGCTCCCGATATTTTGGAGCATGAAGCTGCTAAGAAGTATAAATTCTTTAGCGACAATTTTCAATTCTGAACCTTTTATGCCTATAAAAGCTGAGAAGCTGAGAAAGTATATAGGATTCTTAGGACTGCAATATGTATCTCTTACGCATTTAATTGGTACGTACTCATTTCTAATAGAAGACAAACTCCCCGATTTGATATATATGTATTGTTTATTTCAATCATGTTTACTCGTTCTGCAATTTGGCAAGACAAAATTCATATGTCGATTGAGGGTGTGTTGGTAACTCGTTTTGCACAAAGTTGACATGTAAATTTTATTTTGTCAAATGAGAGAATGAGTGGAGTGAATAATGAGGTGAATAAGAAAATCTGATATGATGACTGACTACATATTTGATGTATAATAAATACATGTTGCAGGGTAAGACCATTTAGCAATTACATTGTTAAGAATTTTTAAAAATATACAATAATTAATTTGTGTTTATATGTATAAGGTAAATGTGGTATGGCTGTTATTCCCCCTTTTGGACCTCTACCCGATGACGACTGTCCATACACGGTCATAACACCCTATGTGATGTGGCAGGGGAAGTCTGTGATGTTCCCAAACAACACAGATAAGTAAGTTTAATATATTTAACATTAATTTGTACTTTAAATAGTAAATACTCGTAAATGTAGTACTTAACTACTGATGAACGACTTTTGTCAGAAATCGTATCAAATAATTTATATGCCAAAGGACTATTTTCACTAACACTATATTGAGTAGTGCAGCGGAAGATAACCTCGAGTGTCGATCTCTCGGGAACTAATTAGCTTTAAGGTTAATGCGCAAACTAATGATAAACAACTAATCTAACTTTGGTTTGTTAAACCGATGAGACTAAGATTTGGTAGTAGCATGGATGTGAATCTAGCTAGGGTTATTTATGTTTGTACCGATTCTCAGACGTTGAACCTATTCGAACGAATCACGCAAATCTACGGCCATGTAATGCCCGGTGTTCTAGACCTATTCTGAACATGCGAATAATCAGTGAAATAGTTAATCGAAGATCTTAAAGCATGGAACATGCAATAATGTAATTCCCTCGCTAGACTACACTGGTACTAGGATGCGATTATTCAAAGGAAATAGTTAACCACACGTTGAAGAACAACTACTATCTCGAATCGGCCCTAATCCTAACATGCAACCTTAAACCCTAGCATAGAAATCCATACTACCACCAACAATTGATTTAGCTACTCATGCTCATAGATGATTCCGCCACATATAGTGATAAATATGATGTCATAATAAAACAATTAAAGTCAAAGGATGTCGAGATACAAGAGTTACTCCAAGGTTGTCAGCACATGCGTCAAATATCACGCTCAAATCCAAAGAAGTCTTCAAAGTAATAGCATAAATCGATGTCTCAAAGTAATAACAAACTAAAATAACCTAGAACAAGCTTTAGGGTTTTTGCAAAGTCAAATTGTGAAAGAGAGTATGTAAATTCGGATTTTGGAACTTCTATATATAAGGAAATAAGTGGGCCTGCAGAATCAGGCCCACGTGGGTCTGCAGAATCAGGCCCACGTGGGTCGCCCCAAATCCCAGGCGGGTCGCCTGGGATCTCTGGAAGGCCAGGCGGGTCGCCTGACCCGATGATTCTGGGTTTCGTTTGCATTGTTTTCGACTTGCTCCGATTTGCTCCAAATTCATCCACACGGTTCTTTAGACTTCAAATAAGCTTGATCTTCAATTCGGGGCTCATCGGGATCCATACGGCTAGCGAAACGGCATCGGCTATCTCCTCTACGCGCGTCCAAAACGCCCAAAATCACAATTTCCATCTTTTTGACCTAAAACCTGCAAAATATGACACAAAAGCACCTGTGACACTATTCTAACCAAAACTAACTAAAACATATGAAAATGCATACGAGAGGATAGCAAAGATGGTGAAATATAGCACAAAAGACGGCATAAAATGTTATAAAAGATGTCGTCATCAAAGTCCCCAAACCGAACCTTTCCTTGTCCTCAAGCAAACTATGCTAGACTCTCTAATGCAACTAGACACTAATGCAACCTATATGCAAATAAAATGCAACACACAAACACATAAGAGTCACATGCCATGCGGTATAACCATAACCATTGAATGCACCAAGGAATCACAAATCAAAACCATGCATATCATGCAAGTCACAAGCTTGAACAACACACCCGACATACACACATTCTTACATGCATGTACCTGGTTAAACGAGTTAGCCTCTCACAAGGAATATATGGGTGAGTCGGAATGGATACACTTAAGTGTTTCAATCCTTGCCAACAAATAGTCTCTCACTCTCCAGGAAGTGTCATGTAAGGGGGCTTCCTAAGTTCTAGCACTCACTACATCTGACTGGTAGGCTAGATCTGTGAAGATCTTCAATATGCACTCAAACCACCAACACTTGCATGAATCATAGGCCTTGACTAAACAAATGCTGCATGAGACTTATTCATGAAACAATCTTGGAAGCAATCAATTGGAGCGTAGAAAACTCTCACCTAGTCTACCCAAGACTTGACATAATATGCTTAAAGTCTTCTTCTAGACATTACCCGAGTGGCGGGTTGAGGATGACTAGGTACAGCAACAAAAGACACAATGACTCGATAATGAAATAACGATTACAAGACTCATATTTACATGACAAACGACAATTGCAATAATTGAAAACATTGTACTAACGTTGTTGCTAGGAAAACACATTTTTTTTTCTTTCTTTTCTTTTCTTTTCTTCTTTTTTGTTGGCCAAGTCTTTTTCCTCTTTTTTTTTTTTTGCTTGGCCAATATTTCTTGCATTTTTTTCTTTTTTCTTTTTTCTTTTCCAATACATCTAGCAGCAGGTAAACGAACTTTTACAATAACGACTTCCCCAAACCTATTCGATAGAAAAGGTTGAGGTTACATAATAACGGAAAAGAAAAACAAACACAAGACTCAATAACAACGAAGATACTACTTCCCCCTTCCCCGAACCTGTTCGACAGAACATGGTTGTATACAATATGTGCATAAATGTCACTACTAACTCCAATACAAATGAGTAATATCGATAATATCAGTATCAGCAAGCAATGAAACCGGAAAAAGTAGTATGCCTAGTCATGTTCATGCACAATTGAATGGCGTATCAATGGAAATCATGCGAATTGTTTTACCGCTTAAGCCTATTCGTGATCCGTTTCCAGTCAGACAACCACAATCTAATCCTAAGACCCCAATTGGCTTTTCAATGATGGATCATGGCTCTACATGCTCACATGGGTAGGCTCCTGAGTTTAACCAATGCAACTTAACGCAGGCACATGCCGGAAAAAATGTGACATATCAAAAGGTGTAAGGCTCAAACTCAGACTCAAACACAACATGCATGAAGGTGATTCGCAAAAAATTGGCACACTCAATGGGAATTTTTACAACATAACAATTGACTCATCTCACATGCAAATGAATGATATGAAATGCATGCAACATGCAACCCTATGTGGCACACACACCACCACTAAGAAAGTAAACGTGACCTAACTATAAACGCAATAAACGTGCAATGCAACACAAAACATGATGTGAAATTTTTTGAAAAACATGGTACGTACGACAATAGTAATCATGACACACAAATGCAACAATCAACAATAATCAACCTCCCTCCAAACATAAACCGAAGCTAGTCCCTAGCGAAAGGATAGAGAAAAAGGGTTGAAAACAAGATGATACCGCACGTGTGAGCCTCTGTTGGCGAAGTATACACAATCGAGAGAAGACAAGATCGAATTCCCCGTGAATGCATGAACCTAAGTACCTGAAAAACTCAACAAAACACATCAAAGAGAGATGGAAGGGTTAAAAATCAAATTTTCAGAGAAAAACGAGCCCCCGGGTGATCATCGATCCAGGCAACCCGCCTGAATCAGGGCGAGGCTCGCATGAAACCAGGCGCGTCGCCCGAGATTCCAGGCGAGCCTCCTGGAATCTCTGGAAGTGCAGGCGACTCGCCTGGATTTCCAGGCGGGTCTCCTGCACTAGCCAGCCCCATCGACTTTTTCTTCTCCAAGATTTCAAATTTCAAGCCTTCCAAACCCTTAAAACACATATAAATAAAACAAAAACATGCATGCTATGAATGTAAAGTAAATACGAAACCTAAA
>JAQRGC012071728.1:0-14636 GCA_028659135.1 Plantago lanceolata
AGGTACACAGTCCGGTCCTTAGACCCTTTAGAGACGTGTGGCTTGGTACGTGGTTTGGTAACCCAACTCTGTTAAAGAGGGCGGACGTCAAGGAGATACATCGGACCTATATACATCAGCCGGACATACGTCCTACGCCTATATACGGTGGATTCTCCTTATAGTCCCTAAGTACCTTAGCACTGTTAGCTGACATTCGTATCCCAGGTCTCGTGTGTGAGGCCGGACGCACTGGTTTGGTGCTTAGGAATGCAATACTTAAGTGCTTATACCTTAGTTTGCCTTAGGACGTGCTATTGTAACGCACTTAACGGATTGGACATGATTTTACACCATCATATGTCCCACATGATCCTGCCCAGCAAACATGTTTTTGCCGCATGGGGCGTACCCCTCGTCTTTGATGAGCTGTGTTTTACGTCATAGCCATAGTAAATGTTTATAGAATCAGTTGTATGATATCTTGTTGGAAAGCTATTTTTGATGACTACGCGTGGGTATCATTTTCAGGTGAATACGATTCCGTATGAAGGAGTTAAAGCCAACATATTCAGGGACGTCATCATAGGTACGCCGGCTACTCCTTTGGATATTCAAATTGCGCGCTCTCTTCGATTTTGGTCCCGAAACCTTAGATTCTTCGACCCAACCTTCAATAGTACTGGAAAGAAACTAAGGATCTAACTTAAACTAGATATGAGACAGAGTACAGTGTTGTGCTGATTGTTTAGAGAACAAACACCGCAACACTTTGTAAATAAAATAGTAAACAGCGGAATGTAAAGTACAAAGAATTTGCTCAAGTATTATGAATAATACTTGAGGTAAAGATCAATGTATTCACAATGATAGTTATTACAGGAACTACTTTGAGAATCCACTAATCGTAAAAGGCACAAGAATGATGGTGAAACACCAACTATTCTAAACTAGACTAGTTAAGAACAAATGTTCTTCCTATCTATATGTAGAAATAAACTTGTGTAAAAATAGAGAACTTTTGTAAGATAAAATCAAGAAAGCTCTAAGTCTTCTGTGTGTCGTGTTTTGAGCTCAAACTTCCTCAGCCTTTATAGTCTTCAATGTGTCAAGTTTTAAGAAGTTTTCTGTAATGATTCTGAGAAGATCTTTGATTCTTAAACAAGGGAATGAAACTGTCTTCTCTCTTTTCTTGAAGAAGATCTCTTTCCTTATATAGTGGTTTCCTTCTTCTTTCTTTCTTCTTCACAGATCTTCCTTCTTTTTCTTTCCATTACTCGATCCTGCATAACTATAATATACCAAAAATGTGGAGCTAATTAATTTTGTTAAGAAAAACAAAAATCATTATACAAGATAAGTGATAGAAGTTGTGCAATGATGTTCTGCTAGATGTTCACAAAACATCAGCTTCCTGACACTTTCAGTACTCAAAATATTAATCTCCCTCGATGAAAAGTGCTCACGAACACACGTAGAAGCTCTGAATCACCTCCAAGCAACCGCAACATATTGAAATCACACCACAATCACTCCAAAGCTCTCCAAAACGAGCCGTTTTGCACCTAAACACTTGTAAATGCAAATAAACTGAACGTGACACTATTATAACAATATGCATATGAAAAGACACTTAAAAACATTGAAAAGACGTCTAACAAGTTCTAGAAAACAGTGCGTAAAACATTGTCATCAGCTGTACCCCTGCTCACTGAAACAAACTTTCACACTTGGCACAAAACTTTCACTATGAATCTCACTATCAGAAACAAACTTGCTTTCATTGATGGAACTCTTGTGTGTCCTAAAGAAGGTGATCCCTTCAGAATAGCTAAGGTAAAGTGTAACACACTTATCTTCTCATGGATGACTCACCACATCATAGAAACTTGCTTCAAGGTTGTTGGTATCCAGAGAGCTACCAGAAACCTGCATATCAGTTTCCAAGAGGTGGAAGAACTCGTGGAAGAGGAAGAGGCTACAAAGGAGTAAGGTCAAGCTATGCTCAAGGAGATTCCTCCATTGGTTATGTTAATGAAGTTCAAGCTGATGACAATAGTCTGACTGCATAACAAGTCATTCAGCTCCAAAAGCTTCTTGCTAACTCTGAGAATCAAGGAACTGTGCAGAACAATGAAGTGATGGCACCTGCTAACTTCACTTCAGGTACACTCTTTAAACTAACTACTGAGCCTTGGATCTTAGATTGAGGAGCTTCTCATCACATTGTTTGTTCTACAAGTATTTCACTGATAACATTAGAAATGTTAGTTATGCGGTGAAACTTCTTAATAATGTGACACAACCAATCACTTGTATAAGAACTGGTACTTAAGAATGCCTTGTGGGTACCTAGTTTTAAGTTAAACTTGGTGTCTGCTAGCAAGTTACTTGCAGATAATGATGTTTCAGTCATATTTACTAAAGATGATTGCATCATTATTGATGATGTATAAATCCTATCCTACGGACTAACAGACGTTCTAAGACGAATTCATAATCTAGACCAAAGCCACATAGCCTAGTAGTCGTTCGGGATTCGGCTATGCAATTTTATGTTAAAAAAATAAAATATTAGTATTTCGTTAAGAAAAACAAAAGGGAAAAACCTTAGAATTTTCCGTCCAAAAATTCAAACTATGGCCTAAATCCAAAGTCAACAATTAGGCTCTGTTCTTTTGATCTGAAAACTCATTATTTTCAGTTCAGTTCTGTTCAGTTCAGTTCAGTTCAGTCTTGCTTAGTTATAATTTGTACTACACTTCAATTCTGTTCAGACGAAAAGAACAGAGCCTTATTGGTCTACTGGTTACGGTGCTAGTACTTAACGGCGTCAAGGTGTTGGATTTATCATTTTCCGTTCACACCAGTTATTGACAAATTTCATTTTGTCTAGAGAGAGAAACAAAAGCAAAAAATAAAGGAAAAATAAAAAAACCAGTCCCTTCTATTCTATTTCTCTCATCATCTCTCTGTCGTTGACGTTCATTTTCTCTCACATCCACAAAACTAAAAAAAGCTTCACTGCACTTCCATGGCGGAAACTCACTCTCCACTGTAACCAGCTCACTTTCACACTCAATTCCACCCAAACGATGGCGTTTCCTAACCACCTCTCACAGGAAATGGCCCTCCAGCATTTCTCCGACCAGAACTTAGCAGAAAACTCTTCCCTCCTTCGAAACATACTCCCCGAGCAGCTGGCTTCTCACTCTTCCGACGAAGGAAAACCTCCGGAGCACCACCAGCAGCAGCACCCTCCGCCGACCTGGCTCAACAGCGCGATTCTCCGTCAGCAGGGCCAATTCTCCTCCTCCGACGCCAATTTCCTCAACCTCCACACGAATTCCGACTCTTCCTCCTCCGCGGCGGCCGCCGCGAGCAACCGGTGGCTTTCTCGGTCGATTTTGCAGAGGAATGTGAGTGACGTCAGAGAGGACGTGCAGGTGTCGAACGATTCGATGATCGCGGCGGCGATGTCTCATGAATCGGGCGATTTGAATAACAATTCGAACAATAATGAGAGGAACGATACCAATAATACTGAGTTGACTGAGAGCGGCGGTGGTGGTGATGGAGCGGTGAATTGGCAGAGCGCAAGGTTTAAGGCTGAGATTTTGTCTCATCCGTTGTACGAGCAGCTTCTATCTGCTCACGTGGCGTGCCTCCGTATTGCCACGCCGGTAGATCAGCTGCCGCGAATTGACGCTCAACTCTCTCAGTCGCAGCAGGTCGTCGGGAAATACTCCGCCATGGGACACGGAAATCTCGGTGATGATAAGGAACTCGATCAGTTTATGGTGAGAATTGGTGCTCCTCCTCCTCCTTCAGTTTGACTGTTTGTTAGTAGTAGTAGTTGGTACTAATTTTAGTCCCATCTCTAAAATTGCAATTACATTTGGTACTGATGTTAGCTATTGCTTGTTACAATTTAGATACTAGCTAAACAATTTCAATTTCAACTTAGATTAGAGAAATGGTTCTCTTGCTAAAACTCCGAATGAAATTGTGTCTAATATTGTTTCCTCTAGTTGATTTCTCGGTTTTGTATTCTTACTCACAAGGCACAAGGTCTGAGCATGGCTGACAATGACAGCTACAAATCATGGTTGGTTTTGTTTAAAGGGTTATGAACTTATATCAAGTGGTCTTTAATGGTTTCGTGAGTACTCAGTATAAAGATAGAGAGCATTAGTATTGCATACAGTGAATACAGAGAGACAGTTTGTCAGCTTTAGTTATGGAGAAAACATGTTAGTAACATTTACTTAAATGCTGGGTCTGGTAAATAAAATCCCTGCCATTAGATACCCTGGTGTAAATGTACTTAATCTTGGCATTGATGTTGTCTCAAGTGCTGCAATTTGTACCACAAAAATGATCCTATTGTTGGTTTGCAACAATTATGCTGTTTTGAGTCCCTGACTGGATTTAGTGCTTCATGTTCTTAGCGTGGGATTGTTTCGTCTTCTCGGTTGAGATATCTTCATTTGAACTTACGTTTTCCCTTTGTTTTCGTAATGTTCAGACGCACTATGTGCTATTGCTGTGTTCGTTCAAGGAGCAACTCCAGCAGCATGTGCGTGTTCATGCTATGGAAGCAGTTATGGCTTGCTGGGAGATAGAACAATCCTTGCAAAGCTTGACAGGTTCGGCTTAGTTATACCCTTCCTTTCTCTCTATTATGATGTTCAATTTGATGAATTGTTATCCATTTTGTTTGTCCAGTATGTAATTATGGTAATCACTCATTAAATAGTTGAAGCGCATCATCTCGCTTTAATAGGAAATACAGCTGACCACCTGTAGGCTGTAACATATTGAATGGACCGTGCCTGACTTCTACATAATCTTGCATGCACATTTCTTAATCAAAGAACATATACCGCTCAATATTTTCACTTGAATGACTTAGTCACAGAGAATAATCCTTGAAAATTGAAATACATAAAAAGGAACTGGCAATGGTGATGACATTATGCATCAGTTTATACAGTTCACCCCTATATGTGAAGAAGCCACATATCACTTTCCATGTCAACAGTTGAAACCTGTAATTTTTATATGTTGCCCTGTAATAGCTCATCCATTAATTTGTATCCATCCCTATTACCAAGGAACTCCATGCAGCATTTTCATATCCACCAAGTTTATTTTGAAAGATAAATCTTAACAATGCATTACATCTTAACAGGTGTTTCGCCTGGAGAAGGTACCGGTGCGACAATGTCCGAAGATGAAGATGATCCAGTAGATAGTGACGCAAACTTGTTTGATGGAGGCTTAGATGGAGGTGATGGTATGGGATTTGGTCCACTGGTTCCAACTGAGAGTGAAAGATCACTAATGGAGCGTGTTAGACAGGAGCTAAAACATGAATTGAAGAATGTATGAAGTGCTATTGATTTGGTTCTTTAGACTAATAAAATTTTCCATTCAATATGCACTTTAATTTACCGTGCCTTTTCCAAACAGGGTTACAAAGAGAAAATTGTGGACATTAGAGAGGAGATCTTGCGTAAGAGAAGGGCAGGAAAACTTCCAGGTGATACCACCTCCGTGTTAAAAGCATGGTGGCAGTCGCATTCAAAGTGGCCATACCCCACGGTTAGTTTTGAACTTTATATAATTTCATATAAATATTTCTTTGGGATAGCTAATCTTGAGATAGCGAGTGAATCCTACATTCACTTCTCACTACAATCAAATTACATAGTGTGAATTAGAATCTTTTAACTTGATAAAAGTGAGAATTTTGGTCCAAATTTGGGATTTGGTTTGGAATTGTTTTTTTCTTCCTTTGGAGTAAGGGGTTGATACAGTTGATTGTAGAAATTTGTTATCTGAACTTGAAATTGGGGGTTTGAAAACCAAAATGGGAAGCCTTTCAGTTTTTTCTTTTCCTTTTTTCTTAAAATTTCCAAAGAGGTCTATAAGTTGCACATTAGATGTTAACTTTCCACATTTACTTTTCCTTCCAGGAAGAGGATAAGGCAAGATTGGTACAAGAAACTGGCTTGCAGCTGAAGCAGATAAACAATTGGTTCATCAATCAAAGGAAGAGAAACTGGCACAGCAATCCCTCTTCGTCAACAACTTTGAAAAGCAAACGCAAGAGGTATTCCATCATCAACAATTTTACACCTTGAACTTGTAGTGTTTTTAAAAGAAACTCCGCCAATCTTATTTGATAAAAAGAAGCAATGCAGGTGATAACAACAACAATCAACATGTCTAAGGAGAAGTGCAACCTTACCAACAGTTCACACATTTGCTACAATTACCGCACTATTTTGGATTGTACCCGATAGCATAATACAAGGGAAAAAGTTGATTATCTGTTGCCTACACAAAGGAATAGCATGAATTATGAAGGTAATGACTATATTTAGTTCACCTACAATTAGGTATGTTATACAAAGAAGCAACATATGGCTGTATTAGAAGGTTGCTCTGTAGGAACTTAAATTGGGTCGAAAATGCCTCGGGCAAACTCGTACCATTTTTGTTGATGTTTCTATATTTGTGAATAATTTAGGAATGTTACACATTTGTGATATGTTAGAGAAATGGTAGTAGCAGTGTAACTATTTTGGTATTGTATGGTTTAGTTTGGTACCAGTGAAACTTATTTTGGGATGTCAGTCAATTCAATATCATGAAGCAGCCAAGTTCTTACAATTTAGACTTCTAAGTTACTTTTCATGCTTTATTTTGTTGTACAAAGTACAAACTGCTTATGTTGGCCATTTATGGCGTAAACTACACCAAATGCACAGTTATCAACTGGCCTGGTCAAGCTTGTACAACTTGCTGCTGGTGTAATGTGAATATGTGATATGACTTAGGAGTGGCGTGGAGTACAATACTACTGTTGTTGACTTGGTGTTTCGGTTACTATACAAGAGGGGGCCTTGTTTAACATTTCAATTTGTTTGAAATTTGATTGCAGTATTTGTAGATAAGTAAACATTAGGTGGAATTATTGTTGGGAGATATGATATTTAAATTCTACTGAACCTTTAAATTATGAAGTACGTACTTGGCTTATCAAATTTGTGAGCCCCTGACTCCCTGAGTAAGGTGGCCGAACTCGAAATCTGATCTGCAACAATCTGATCAAAGGTTGGACCTGAAAATATGTTTTGATCTAAAGGTGGCCATTGATAATTTGATATCGATGAAGACAGGATCAAAAGTTGATTATGTAAGGGTAGGAATCATAGTAAAGCTTGGAAAGACAAAGCAAGAAATGAAAGTAGAGGAGTTAGTTTTGTCATCGCCATTCGCCACACTATGAACAAGGAGCAAGTCCATTTTGTCACATTAGGTTCAAGTCAAACAAGAACGTAGACACAAAAGTTTTACTCATGACCAATATATCTAATACGGGTACTACATCTCATAATTAGAGTCACTTAGGTAGTTATAGGCTAGATATTTTTTTTTTTTTAACGGCTAAAAAGTTATTAAATGATAAGGAGCACAAAACGTACTCGAGTTACAAGGAAATCATCACCCAATCCTATCCCAAACCAAAGCGAGCTAAAGACTAGTAGTAAACTCCAGAGCTTACCACAACCGGAATCCAACGAAAAAAAAGCAATAAACCTCCTACACTGAAAACCATCTCCCGATAAGAGCAAGCCTAATGGGAGTTGCCTAGTTTCCGTGACAACACCCACCAATCCTCTAATTCATCTAATGAGTAATCAATAAACCGAACTAGAGGAACAGAGATAGGTGTTGTTAGAAAACTAAGCAACACATTAAGCGAGATATCGCAAAATGGCCTCAGAAATAAGACGAAACCGCATCGAAACGGAACACCAAGACACCCGGCTGATGATAATGACGTAAAAAAAAAAAAGACCCACAAGTTGATGCAAAAAGGCCCTAACCAAAAGCCCACTAAAGGCAAGCCAAAGTATTCAGCCCTTTGCAAATAAATCCCTCAACACCCAAAAACATATCTAAAACCCCCAAAAGCCCATAAAATTACTGGATTGCCATTCCAATGGTACAAAACACGTCAGTGCCCCAAACTTTCCAGAGAGCTCCCAATCCTTTGTCCTATTTTCCCCTGTTTCACCTAGGTGAGAAAAAACCAAACATAGTCCAAAATTCTCGGAACCACTTGCATACCGGCCTCCTCACTTCAATCGACTCTTGTGATCACGCTCCTCTACCCTATGTCGAAAGGTGAACTTAGAACGAGCAACTTTAAGATATGAAACATCCGAGGCTTCATCAAACGCCAAGCTCCTTCCTTATTAATGCGGGATGACTTCGACTTATGTTGCACTATCCCTCCTCCTAAGTTCACACAACCCACAAGTTGCAAGAAATTTAAAGCCCCATCAACAAGAGACGATCGAAGTGACCACTAACTCTAGACCCTGAAACACAACAAGAAAAGTTAGAAGGCTCCAAGAAACCAAGGGGATGATCAAGCGGCCGTCCAACACCACCATCAATCAACCTACAAAAAAGAAAGGAAAAGAAGGAGGGAGGGTGAGACACGTTAGTATAAACAAACAAAAGGCTCCCTCACTAATCAATCACACGTTCAAGCACCGGCGAGGTTCAAGGAACCAATCATGCACCCGATCATAATCCCTCAACTCCCCCTTACCTTTCAACCACCCCCAACTAGGGCTGAGCATAAATGGACCGGACCCGCGGGTTAGCCTGGATCCGGCCCGGAAATCCGGGTCCGGGCTGGTCCGGTCCGGACACGGTCCGGGCTTCGGGTCTGGATTTTTCATTTTCCCGGGTCCGGGTAAAACCCGGAGTTTACCGGGCTGGCCCGGAATTTATTTATATCTATATATTTTTCCAATAATACCACAAGTCACAGCAAATGTTTAGATCTAGATCTAAACTAATCAGACACAAAAGTCACAACATCTCTCAAATATCCACGCTCACAAGTCACAATCCAACACAACGACTCCAGGCCCTCCACCATCCCTCAACGTAACCCACCCGCTCGCCGGAGCCTCTCCATCTCACTCAGCTCCGCTAGTCGGAACCATCCCCTTTCATTCAGCTTTGCTCGCCACGCCGGGCTGCTCCTCCCTCAACATCGTGTCGGTTTGTTAACATTTTGTGAGTAAATGGAAATTGAAGAATAAAGGGAGAAGATAGTGTGTGAATCTAGTGAGATAAACAAGAAGAAGAGCTCTGCAATGATGGTTCGTGCTTTGGAAGGTGCAGGGGGAAAATGGTGTTGACCTTTTCTTTTCTCTCTCTTAATAATGGAGCTAATTTCCTTTTTCTTTTTTTTTTTTTAACTATAATAGACTAGCTCATAGACCGGTCCTAACCGGGTCTGACCCGGACCCGGACCGGACCGGACCAGACCCGGTCATTTCCGGTCCGGGCTCCGGGTTCAGTAAATGATACCCATTAGCATCCGGGCCATTCCGGACCGGATCGGTCCGGGCCGGGTTTGGCCCGGTGCTCACCCCTACCCCCAACAATTGATTTTGATCCTCTCCAAAACAACCCTAGAAGAGAGAGCTTCCCCTTTATACACGAGATGATTCCTAGCCAACCAAATGTTCCACATGGTACAATGCCAAAAGGGTTGTCACACCTTCATTTTGCCTCTCGGTGTCTTGCCAACAAAAGTCTCAAGACAATCAAATAACGAGGAATCACAAGACCCTTGAATTTGCAACCAATCCCACACTAAATCCCACACCTCGTTAGCGAAATGGCATTCCCTCAAAATATGATAAGATGTTTCCTCTTCTATCCCACAACTCTTGCATAAGAACTCCGAATCACTCACAAAGACCCCCCTTTTTCTTAAATTAACCAAGAGCGCCTTCCAAATAAAAGCATTCACTTTCGAAGGGACAAGTTTCGCCCAAATAACCTTAGACCAACGTGCAATATCAAGGGGGCACTCCTTGTCATTAAGCAACCGGTATCCTTCTCTAGTGGTATATTCTCCTCCAATGACACCCCCCCACCGCCAAACATCCTTTTTGCCCATCAAGAACAAGAACTTCCCAATCAACTCACCCAACTTAACCACCTCATTCTTCTCCCAAAGGAAAAGATTCCTTCTCCAACACCCTTCGAAACTCTCTCTACCTCCCTCAAGAGATACCCTATCATTAATCAAGCACAACTTGTTGACTTCTAAAGAGAAAAGTCTAGGAAAAGATTCCCTCAAAGGCACCCCTTTAAGAAGCCAACAATCCTCCCAAAACAAAGTTCCCTTAACGTCCCCTACCACCTTCTTGCAATTAGAGGTAAACCAATCGCTAGATCCAATCGAAACCACATTTCTCCACCAATCGGACTACTTGTTCGAACCTTTTTTCCCTTGTACGAAAGACTTTACATTGTTAGTCAAATCTCCATACTTGGAGTGTAGAATAGTCACCCAAAGAGCATCCTCCTCCTTCAACAATCTCCACACCCATCTCCCAAGAAGAGCCTCATTAAAAAGAGAAAGATCCTTCACCCCAAGTCCACCACTCTCTTTCGAAGTACACACTTTATCCCAAGCCACCCAAGCAATCTTCTTACTCCCACTTCCCACCTCACCTCCCCAAAGGAAGTTACTGTAACACCCCAGAAATTCCGTGAGCTTAAAGGGATTGAAAATGCTACTCATACCAACAAGTGCACCTTTCTTTTCGGAAATCCACCTGGAAGAACTCCAAAGTTAAGCGTGCTTGCTTTGGAGCAATTCTAGGTTGGGTGACCATCTGGGAAGTTCCCGGATCGCGCACGAGTGAGGACAAAGTGTGCGGATTAGAACCCGTGTTGGTTTGTGGGGCCAGCATATCATCCCCGACAGCCGTTCAGGAGTAACCTCGCCGGCCCGTTGGGCCGGGTCGTTACAAATGGTATCAAAGCCTAGACCAACCCAAAGCCCACAACGGGTGGACGGTTGGTAAAGGTCATTGTCACCGCCACCACTGTAACCACTGTTTCCGGCCCCCAATCACTTAGGGCGCTCGACGAGGACGTCGAGGCTTTAAGGGGGGGGGGGTAGTCTGTAACGCCCCAGAAATTCCGTGAGCTTAAAGGGATTGAAAATGCTACTCATACCAACAAGGTGCACCTTTCTTTTCGGAAATCCACCTAGAAGAACTCCAAAGTTAAGTGTGCTTGCTTTGGAGCAATTCCAGGATGGGTGACCATCTGGGAAGTTTCCGGATCGCGCACGAGTGAGGACAAAGTGTGCGGATTAGAACCCGTGTTGGTTTGTGGGGCCAGCATATCATCTCCGACAGCCGTCCAGGAGTAACCTCGCCGGCCCGTTGGGCCGGGTCGTTACAATTACGTTGAATCCCAATCAATTCCAAGCAAACTCCTCTTGGAATTTTAAAGAAAGACAAGAAGTAGAGAGGCAAAGAATTAAGGACTGAATTAACAAGAACCAATCTCCCTCCAAGAGAAAGGAACTTATTCTCCCAAGCACCAAGTCTTCTCAAGAAGCTTTCTTTTACCCCTTTCCAAAGCTTATTGTCTCTAGCATAACCTCCCACCGGTACGCCCAAGTAAGAGAAAGGAAAGGTGCCCACTTCACAATTGAGTAAGCTCGCCCAAGAACCAAGTTCCTCCAAGTCCACACCCACACCCATAAGTGTACACTTTTTGAAATTAATTTTTAAACCGGAGACGATCTCAAAAAGCCTCAACACACTCTTGAAAGTCTTGACATTTTTCAAAGAGGCTTCTCCAAAGAGCAAAGAGTCGTCCGCAAATTGGAGGTGAGAAACGGGGATGCTCTTCCCACCCACATGAACCGGTCTCCACTTTCCGAGCCCACAAGCCTTGGCAATAAGCCTACTTAGACACTCCGCCATCACAAGGAACAAAAACGGTGAAAGAGGGTCGCTTGCCTCAAGCCCCTCTCAAAAGCAAACTCATTTGTAGGACTCCCGTTTATCAAGATGGAAGTCGAAACGGTCGTCACACATTCTTTGATCCACATAATCCACCTTTCACCTAAACCCAACACCCTCAACATATGAATGAGAGACTCCCAATCCACCGAATCATAAGCTTTCTCAAAATCAATTTTGAAGAGGATGATCTTCTTTTTTTTCTTTTTCGCCTCATCAACAATTTCATTAGCAATAAGGACCCCATCCAAAATATTTCGGTTCCCAATAAAAGCCGATTGATTGGGAGCAATTACCTCCTCAAGTACCAAACTCAACCTCTTCGCAAGCACCTTAGAAACCACCTTATACAAACTCCCCACGAGTGAGATTGATCTATATTCACCCAAAGAAAGCGGGTTCGGGTTCTTGGGGATGAGAGTAAGGAAAGTGCTATTGGTTCCTTTACAAAGCTTTCCATTCCCATAGAAATCCAAGAACACTTACCTATATCCTCCTTGACCACCCCCAAAAGGATTTGAAGAACAAACCCCCAAAGCCATCCGGACCCGGGCTCCTATCAATCCCACAATCCCAAACCGCCCTCTTAATCTCCTCTTCCTCGAAAGGAGCCTCAAGGGCAAGTCTTGAAACCTCGGACAAAGTCGGCCTCTCCAAATTACGCACCTTTAAACACCCCTCTTTTCTTCTAGTGAAATGGCCTTTAAAAAAGTTAAAGATCCCGGCTTTGACTTCGTTTGTATCTTCCACCCATCGCCCCTCCAACCTTATACCTCTCAACATTTTCAATCTCCCTCTTCTCGCTACCGCCCCATGAAAGAATTTAGAATTAGCACCCCCTTCTTTGATCCACTTTCTTTTTGCTTGTTGGCAACAGATAGATTCCTTAAGCACAAGAAGTTTATGAAGTTCGCACACAACCTCCTTTCTCCCCGGAAAATCCACACTTTCAGTGTAGGGAACATTTCCACGGCCTAGCTCGCTGCTTAAAATCCCTTGGTGTTCGTCTCGGCCACCAGAAAACTGAGCCGAAACTACCCCCATGTGTCTGGAACAGAGCAACCCGGATCGGAACCACTATCGGAGCTCCGTAGGCCCGTAACAGGCGTCCTGAGCGCCTCCCCCGGATCAACAACTGACTGGAGACGAGGCTGCAAGCCTGCTCCAGTCCGCTGCAGCTCCGGGCGCGTCTGTCAGGACTGGAGCGGAGGTTGTAGCCCCGCTTCAGTCCAGGTACGCTGCACCCCAGCAACGACGGGGAGGCCCCCACTGGCGGCAGCACCACCACAATTCCATCCTCCCCTTCCGAGAGTGACAACAACTCAGATTCCAGCCCCAAATCAAGCACATTCAGAGTGTTCTCAAGGGAGCAGATTCTCCGGTCTAGTCCCCCGACTTCGTTATCAAATCAAACCTTAATTTTCCTTTTAACTAACTTCAATTTCTCCTTGAAAACGAAGCTCCCCCACCCCTTAACTTCTTCCTTCTTCCAAGTCTCCTCAACTAAAGCTCGAAAACTTTTTTCTTTGACGTAGGCATTCACAAACCGAAACGGTCTTGGTCCCCAATCACGACCATCTTCCTTTAGTAAAAGAGCCGTATGGTCGGAGATACGACGCTTTAGCCCGACTTGGCAAAGAGATGGCCATTTCAATAACCAACTTCTAGAAAGGAGGAAGCGGTCTAACCGGCTACAACAAGAATCGTTATCCCTATACCATGTGAATCTTCGCCTCCCCAAAGGAAGGTCCACCAAGGAGCTTTGATCGATGAATGAGTTAAAGCATAAAGATCTCTTCTTGTTACCCTCTTTCCTTCTTCCTTTCCTTTCCGAAGGCGAACGCACCTCGTTAAAGTCCCCACAAATGCACCAAAGCCCCTCCTTATCACTAATCAATCTTTGAAGAAGTAGATTCCAAAGGACTTCCCTTTTGATGCCACACAAGGGGCATAAACATTGACAATGTTTACAAGGATAACATTCCAAAGTCCCACCACACCTAAAGCTCCATCTTCATCCCAAAAAATTCACTTTTTGAAAAACTTGGGAGTTCCACATACATAAGATGCCACCCGACAAGCCAATGGCCCCGGTATAAATCCAATCCACATTTGACCCTCCCCACAACAACTCAACCTCCTTCTTAGAGAACACATCTTTCTTTGTTTCTTGAAGACAAACAAACTCCACTTTTTCCTCCACCAAGATTCTAGTCACTTCACGTTTCTTTACCACCCCACCTAGCCCTCTCACATTAAAGCTTACCATCTTCATGATCTACAACTCAAAGAACCTAAACCCATATTAATAGCCATCTCCTCCCTCTCCCTTCTATCCCTTTCCTCCCAAGAAGCCAAGATAGGTTCCAACAACACTTTATCATTACCATCCAAACACCCCATTTCTTTGCCCAAAGCCACCGTCTCAACCACATCTAGACAAGGTTTGTTTTTAAGGATCAATCTATTATTACACGCCACTATGTCACTACAAGAAGGTTCAACTCCACCATTAAGTTGAAGTTCACGAATTTCCACCGGAATTTTCCTTCCTCTCTTCGGCTTTCTTCTCAAAATCCCTTCCATGGCTTTGTTAGAAGAAGAACAAGCCATAGAGAACGCCCCCTTCCTTTGGGATAAGTTACCCTCAAGTAGCTTATTAGATAACCTCAAACTAGTTGTCCCACTCTTTTTTTTCGCATTCCTTTTCCCTCCTTTAACACCTTTTGTAGGAGCCGGTGGCTCTTTGATAATGTGCTTCCATAAACCGAAAGGATCCGA
>JAQRGC012072857.1:0-15037 GCA_028659135.1 Plantago lanceolata
AGAGAGGCTCCATTAGCCATGGGTAGAACTAACTGTCCACGGAATGGCCCCGAGGCATCTTCAACATATGATCCACCAAGCCAAGATGCCTAAACATAACCACGAAAAATCAGATATACTAAGGTTACTACCAGTACATACAATAAAAGCAGTAAATAAGTGGGAAGAGTGGGAAGAGAGAGAGACTAACAAAATCATTTAGTTCTTTGTCCGATTCCACATCACTTGATGATTCATCCAGTGAGACTAATGACACATCATCTTCATCTGAATAGGCATGCCAGACAGGAAGAATAGTTCAATATACCGTATATACGCACAAGATTTTGAGGGTAAAAATGAATCACAAGGTCACTTACCCTTAAGTTCAATGCCTGCTTGTATATCATCATTCACAACCTTGATACTGATTGCACTATCAATTGAAGACTTAACAGATTCCCTGACAATCTGTGAACCTGTATGCATAACAAATGTCCGACAAGAGTCTCAAGACTACAAATTACAAAATAAGAAAAATTACAGGTCAGAGCACTCTCATGTCTAGTTTATTTACCTTCAACTCCTGCAACTTCAAGCAATAAGACAGCCTGGGGCCTATTGAATGGATTGGGAGAAAGCACCTCATTTAACTGTAAAACAGACAGCATAACATCAACGCAAGATTGCAGTATGTGAAAATGAATTGAAGCGCCAGATGGCGATTGTGTACCTTTGATGAGCTTGAAGCAGTAAGTGCAGAAGAGGGTGCCAGACCAAGCAACACTGAGGCAGCAGCCCCAACTTCTGATGGTGAGAGTGCATCTGGCTGCATAGACCAAGAACAGTTTAATATGTTTTTTTTCACCAACTAAATTTATTCTCTGATAAACATGCAAAAGAAAGCAAATAGCATGATTCTTAAATGGATAGGTTAAATCTGTATGCGGTCAACCGATCATCAAAATGTAATGGGGGTAAATTTTCTGCAGGAAATTCGAAGTGTTGTAAGAATCAGGTGCAATAGGGATCAGAAACTAGTCCAGTATTGTTGTGACTTGGGTCAGTTTTAGTCAGCTAGTTGGTGCAGGACAAGTTTGTCCGGATCTTCAGGTCGACGTTTGTACGATTTGTCTTGGCAGTGAGAAAGGATAATTTTTGGTTCCAACTTCCAATAAATGGAAGCATTTAGGTTAGGTAATTGACTTGCATTAGGTTAGGTTAGGTAACTAGTCCGAGAGGCCATGTTTTTTCCACTGAAGCCATATAATGAGCCTATTATCGGTGGATCACTTGCATTCTGGAAATTCATGCAGCATCTATGACCATCCATAAAATTTTTACACCTACAACTATCACCCTAAAAAAACAGCAACTTCTGACATGATTGCATCATCTCAAACCACATTCGAACCGACCACACACTTCTAAGTTTCTATATCATGTGATCCACATTGCAAAATATTATTTTTATTCATCAACTACTGATAACAGAGTCATCCATACACAGACTTACGTCAAAGAACATTATTGATTAACACGTAAGCCGATAAAATAACCTCAAGTAATTACTAATGGCAATACCAGAAAGCTAGAAAACTGAAATCAACTTCTGTATTATCCTAATAATAACTAATAAGTGAAGTAGGATAACTTCAAAGCTTACTATATACTTCTAACCAGCTAGCCCAAAACTATAAACCACAGGCACAGGATTTAATTGTGTATCCAGCTAAACAAATCAAAGAACGCACCACACTAAGGTAATCGAATAGCTTAATTAACTTTGAACTACTTCTAACCAGCAAGCTCAAAACTATATACCACAGGCATTAGATTTGATTGTGTATCCAGCTACACAAATCAAAGAACACATCACACTAAGGTAATCGAATAGCTTAATTAACTTCGCTAGTTCAATTATGATAAGCAATAATCACATAACATAAGGTTTCAAACTTCAATCTTCCACGTCATTACATAATGTCCACAATTTCATCAGATAAATCATCACGAGACTAAATAATCACCTGAGCTGACGAATGGCGGAGAAATTTCCCTGAAGGACTATCGAGGAAGACGACGGAAGATTCTCCACTAATCACCTGAATACATGAAAAACATCTATCAGTCTCCGAAGAATTATGCAATCAAAGAGATCCAGTTGATTCAACAGAAACGCGCGGAAATAGGACAAGGGAGTAAACCTTCGAATGGATAGAGAGGATGAACAGAATACAGAGAGTACAAGCTGTGCGAGGATCCATTGTAGACAGAGAAAGAGAGATATGAGAGATCTCTGTGGTTTTGGGAGAACAAAGAGATCGAGATGGTGATGGAGAAGAAGACAATTAAGAATTCAAACGATACGACCACGTTTCAATTTCAATTGACAATTTTAGCCTTCTACTCGAGTATCTCGAGCCCAATCAGCCCAATCACTTTGTTGAGACTTGAGAGAATATGAACCAGCCCAATAAATGTCCAAACAAGTGCCACCCAACCCGCACCTAATCAAGCCGGACACTAAGTGTCTGTTTGGCGGCGGTGTCACCTTATCAGGTGATTTCATCGTATTTGACTGGTTAACTACAATAAATCTGTTTGATTAATGTCAATAAGGTGACTGATTTGAGAAGCTACTCTACATAATTTATTAAAAAAATAAGGTGATTGATCAACTACTATCTACCTTATCAGTTTCTTTTTTGATAAACAGACACTAAACGGATAGACATATGTTAGTAACTCGTTATCTTTTCACGTCGTCCTTGTAATAGTACACAGGTGGTAGCTCAATACGTGTATAATAAATGAATATACGATACATGTACTTCTTGGGATGTGTGAACTCTTATAGATGTACTTTTAGCTCCCAATTATCAACAAGTGTATGATTACGGTTATGCCACATCACTTCAGTTGAGGCTTTTTTACAGTTGATGGGCATGGGCCTCGGCTAAAGACATCGCTATCAGGGGTAGTGGGTCATTTCGTACCTCTAACCTATATCATATGTCGCTATCAAAGGGTAATCCAAGTATTTCTGTCAAACTAGAGTATCCTTCCAAAACAATCTCGATATTCTCTTGCCACGTCATCATTCGAGTAGCTATCTTATCTAGTACTATTGTACTCGAGTCGTTGCAATACTTAAACCAATAAATCCCAAGCTAAGCAAGCCACTTTGAGGCCAAGGGAAGGCTACTAGCGTAGTGTTACTGCATCCAACCTAAAAATGTTGTGTGTCATAAAAAGTGACATGTAAGAGTTCGAGTGGGGTCACTGGCGTAATGTACCTTCACTCGACTGGAAGACTTGGTGAGATTTTAAGCAGTTATCGTTGAGTTGAGTTGCAATCATTGTAAGAGATGGTCATTGGTGCAACATTGCCACGCTCTTAACTTACGAATCGTGCTAATTCGTCTATAATCGTTTTAAGTTGGGACGGACATATCTTTCACTCATCAGTACGGTTAGTATAAATAGAGGTGTTTGTAGTTGGACTTTGTGTACAGTTTGTTTCATTAAATACATAATAGCTTCCACAAATCATAATTGATCTCTACAAACTTACAGCATAGTGAACATACCAACTATGTATGTATAATAGGAAAACTATATTGCAAAACATGGAACGGTTGAAATTGGAAATGTAACTAAATAATGGAGACATGAGCACCCAACTAGTAGAGAAACTGACCACACACACCTATATAGATAGATGTAACATGGATTGAACCCATGAGCAGGACCAAGAGTTTACTATGTGGCCTTTATTCTGTGGAAAAAAAGGAAATAACACGATCATATATAAAATGATAAACAACACTAAAACAGGATCCTATACATGCGGGCTCACGTATACAAAGCATAAAAAAGACATGGTTTTTTTTTTTTTTTTTTTTGATCTTATAGATAAGCTACGAACGCAACACTCCAAAAAAGGAAAAGTTAGCAGCTGCTTAACTCTCTGCAATCAGGCCATAATAATTGCTTCCTTTTCACTCACTTTTTTGCTCATACGTACATTGACCATGAACTTATACATATGTCCTCACTCACACTCACATATTGGTCTAAGTGAACGTCTACATGATAATATGAAAGAAAATGAAGAACAATTAAGGTCATAGCATGTATATATGGGGATAGTTTAATCATTTACAAACACACACTTAATAAACAATGGTCAAATAAGTAAAAAAGACAGTAAGTGATGTGGAAAAATACAAGAATTATATACACACCCGACATATTTACTAAACGATAGGCTATATATGAAGAAGAAGGTCGGCTTGTACGTGGAGCTGACTGAAGGCCTCCTACCAAGATAGACAAGGAAGCGACTCAGTCCGAAGCCATGCCCATGGACGTCGGTAAGGCAAAGAGTTCGCTATAGCGTGTACGATCGGCCCTAACTAAGGGGTCCAAAACTCCAAAGGCCCTGAACTCATCCCAAAATCCAGATTAAAGAAGATGCCAATACGTGCCATGATCTTGACGGACCGATCGGATTCTGGATTTTATGGGAGATGGTCCCCATTCGAGATCACTATCCACTTATCATTTCAAGAATGCCAAAGCTTTGTACCCTTCAGACACATACCTATTTCGGTTTAGGCACTACTGATCTGACTTAAGCAGGTCGGTTTAAGTTATATATCAGTTCATAGGTTCCTCCATGCAGGTCTGAAGACTTTACCATCTGAGATATCCGAAGTATGGTCATGTAATCTTGATGACTTAAGTTTATTTCGTAAGTATTATGTTCGAAGGGGCCCTAATTCGGTTAGTAAGTATGATACTTTGAACATCATCAGATAAGATTCTATTTTTTTTTTTTTTTTGAAAACTCATTTGATTCAACTCTCTTCATACAAATAAAATTAACAAGAAAGGTGTGAACTATTGGCCGTAAGTTTGACTTAGTACAGTGATTAAAAGGCTATATGTACGTATAAATTTGTAAAAAATAAAAATAAAACAATGGAGAAGGTGGCATAGGTAAAAAAGCAAGTCACATGTTGTTCCTTTATATTCCAATCTTACGAATGCCATGAACCATCACTCCATGTGGTCTTTAAAACTCCCAAACATTCCTTAAAATTCAACAAAAGCCCTTGGTTGCATCATCTCCAATCTCATTTTAGTACAACTGGTTCATGGATATTGATTTCTGGTGTAAATTTGGGGGTGGGAATATTGTTTACATTTTCTTGGTCAACTTTTCATGGCAAAGGTCAACACTCATGCTAGTCTTTCACTACTCACTTTGCTCCTATTCTTGATGGTCATTTCTCAAGGCTCGTTGCAAGTCTGCTCCGCATCTGGAGGAAGACTACTTCTCTTGCATTCTGATCCTACCAGCAGAGGATCAGCATCATCCTCATCGCTTAATCCTCGTGTAGCAACTACGTTGGATTCGAAGAAATCCCGGAACGTGGATCAGGGCTTTCGTGCCGGTGCTCATGAAGTACCGAGTGGTGCGAATCCGGAGTCCAATTGATGCTCAGTAAGTTTATGTTGTTTCAATTTTTTTTTACCAAAATAATGTTGTTTTTAATGTGGACTAATGAAAATGTTGAAGTTCGGACATAAAATCGATGTATTATGTGTAATTAAGTTATTAAACCGAGTTAAAATAATAATTATCTAGTCGATTTGGTCTTCGTGTATAACATGATCTCATGGTTTCTCTTTGTTCTCTAGTTTTGAATGCATTTTATGTTGAAATACTTGATTTTCATGATCGGTAAACTCAATTAATACACCCTCTTGAGTGTTATACGTACTCACCTAATTTATAACGCAATGAATGAAGAGAAATGATGAATGAGTTGGGGTGTTGCTGTTTTACAAGTTAGCTAGGAAGATCAATGATCGTAAAGGGCAGTGATTCAGTGAGAAAAGTGAATACTCGAATAGTAGTGTTGTCCCGATCATAAAACGATGGTGGTTTTTGCTTTTGAAAATTATTTCAACAAGTGGGGCTTCTGGATTTTTCTGCTTGTCCTCTACAATAATAGGCTCCCTGGAAGAACAAAAAAGACCAACCAACAAAGATTTTTTCTTTCATAAACAACAAAACAATTTAGGCTCCCTTGTATTCAATTCAATTCCGCTCAGTCCTGTTCAATACGTTTGTTTAGCTCAAATTTATAATTCAATTTAGTTCAGTTTACAAACTATCAATCGAATTGAATAGAGACTTAATCCAGTAACTTTAGTCGCTACCATTTAAGTGTGCCACGAATAAATCTCAAATACTCATATCATATTCGATCCAAGTTAAGCCAGACACTAACCGAGCTAATTAGTTTCTTTGAAATTAATCAATATGCAAACTGCACGTACATTTGTCGTGAGTGCACGAGACGAGCCACAAATCTTTGTTAAAGACTTCCAAATCAAAATTTTAAATCACCACATTGAACTTCCCTAATTATATTTAATTTATCTTGGTTAGAATTAGACTTTATAAAACCGATGGCATGTCACACCGTTGAAGATCTCACCGGATTCCAAACAGAATTTTAAAACACGACAATGAAATTCCCTAATCATTATTCATTGTGCACCAAACACAATTCGAACTCTATAAAGCTAGCTCCATTGCAAAATACACTTGTATCTTCATCACATATCATCCTGCAAAATATCTCCAATGGCGTTCCAACTTATCATTTACGCCATGATTCTTGGCTCCATCATTCCAGTCATTAACTCGCAAGCCAATGTGACATTCGGCACGTACTACACCCCTCTATGGGGTTCCGACCACCTCACGGTCAACCCGGACGGAACCGAAGTTCAACTCATGATAGATAATTCCTCGGGTGCGGGGTTCAGGTCCATTTCCGATTTTGGATCAGGCTTGTTCCACATACGAATGAAGATACCCGAGAATAAAACCGGAGGAATACTCACGACGTTCTATCTAACTTCCGCCCCCGACGATCAACCTTTACGTGAGCATTTCGAACTTGACTTTGAGTTTATTGGCACACGAGGCATGCTCAAAACCAACGTTTTCAACAACGATTGGGGTGGAAGAGAACAGGTTTTCCAACTTGGGTTTGACCCCTCAGCAGACTACCACACCTACGAAATTCTCTGGAATTGGAATCAGATTGTGTGGTTCGTGGATGAGATACCTGTCAGAGTGTTTAGGAACAACACTGCACAGAATTTAACGACGTATTTTTCCAGGGCGATGCATGTGGAGGGGAGTATATGGAACGCCCCCAGTTGGGCAGGTGTGGCGAATTGGAGTTTAAGTCCTTTTGTTGGGAGTTATCAAGACTTCAAGTTCGGGGCTTGCACGGCTGCTGCTTTAAGTGATAATATTACTGAATGTGCTTCGGATCAATATTTTTGGAATGGTGCAGGGTATTTGGAGCTCAATGATACTCAGAAACAACAAATGAGGGATTTCAGGGCATCGTACCTGGTTTTCGATTATTGCACTAACGCAAACCTTACGAAACCCGAATGTGCATTTAATGTTTGATTCTCGATTTGTTGTTCCATCGGTTCTTACTTCTTACTACTATACATTCATGGTGTTTATCAGTGTGAGTTCAGAATTCAGTAAATTGTATGCCATTTTAGTTTGATGTTCAGTCAGGTTCCACAAATGTGTAACATTTTTACCATTGCAAGCTAACATTTACGGTCCAAGTTCTAATTAGATACAAAAAGATAGTCTAGAATTGGAACAACTTTTCCAACTTCAAACTTACATATAAATTTCATGCAAATTGACCTTAGAAATAATGTTTTCAACCGATCGAAACCGATCTCAGCACACTTAATGCAAGTACTTCATGTATTAGTATATGATTTGAGAAATAAAAATCACTACTCAACAAACTTCATACTTAAATTTAACACAATTTTAAAACATAAGGTAATTTTACAACAAGGCATGCCTTTGGCATACTAATGATTTAGTGGCCACCACCAAAGCCACCACCAGAACCACCACCAAAGCCACCTCCAAAACCACCTAGGTCTCCACCACCTCCACCGCCGCCGCCACCACCTCCCCCGCCTCCTAATTCTCCACCACCAACCCCTCCTCCTGCACCGAATCCTTCTCCGGATCCTTCACCAACATCGCCACCTAAACCTCCTCCTCCGCCACCACCAAATCCACCGCCTCCCCCAGCTCCTCCTCCTAGTCCTCCGCCAGCACCGGCACCGCTACCGAATCCACCACCAACGCCCCCTCCTTCTCCAAGTCCTCCACCTCCGCCTCCACCACCACCACCGCCGCCACCTCCACCTCCAAGTCCACCACCAGATCCACCGCCAAATCCTCCACCAAAACCTCCTCCTTTCCCACCTCCCAAACCACCACCTCCACCAAGCCCTCCACCTCCACCAGCGCCACCGCCACCACCAAGTCCTCCACCTGAACCTCCACCAACTCCACCACCAAATCCTCCTCCTTTGCCACCACCTCCGCCAAGCCCTCCACCTCCACCAGCTCCACCACCTCCTCCAAGTCCACCACCACCACCAAGTCCTCCACCTGAACCCCCACCAATTCCACCACCAAATCCTCCTCCTTTGCCACCACCTCCGCCAAGTCCTCCACCACCTCCCAGTCCACCGCCACCACCAAGTCCTCCACCTGAACCACCACCAACTCCTCCACCAAAGCCTCCTCCTTTGCCACCACCTCCGCCAAGTCCTCCACCACCACCCAATCCACCACCAGCACCACCACCTAGTCCACCACCGCCACCGAGCCCTCCCCCCTTACCAATACCACCACCTAAGCCTCCCCCCTTACCAATACCGCCACCTAGTCCGCCACCAGCACCACCTCCTAAACCTCCACCACCACCTAAGCCTCCCCCCTTACCAATACCACCACCTAAACCTCCCCCCTTACCAATACCGCCACCTAGTCCGCCACCAACACCACCACCTAAACCTCCTCCCTTACCAATACCGCCACGTGCACCAAACCCCTTCCTAAAACCCTTCTTGTAGGGTCCACGGCCTAAACCACCCCTGCCAATTATAGGCTTTCTACCAAATCGCCTAGGCAAGAACTTCTCATCACCATCACCATTGTCAAGGTCATGATGATCAGCAATTACAAGCCCATCAATGAGCAAAACTAACAGAATAAGACCAACAATAAAACGAGACAATGCACTCATTTTGAAATGAATTATAAACCTAGCTTCCACTCACATGCATGCAGAGAGCTAGTATATATAGTACTCTGACTTGCCAATTCACAAGACTTGAGGTATAGAGTTATTTATAGCAGTAGTAAAATGAAATGAATGGATTTGATTATTTGAACAGGTGGAGCGTGAATTAACGTAACATGGTAGGTCCAATTCATTAGAATTTAGAACTGCTCATCAACTGCCACCTTTATTATGGAGGAGCTACTACTGCTAACTAGAGTAAATGCCTATCATGTACTACTACTAAGAATAGTTGTCATGAAACTAGCTTGTAAGCTGATCTATTTTATTCAACCACATTTCCGCGTAATGTTATTTAATTTAATTACCACTACTATTTTTGTAGTGCATGATAATCCCAAATCTTATCATATACTCATGATAGACATAGTATATCATAAGTTAGACGACTACTACTATAAATTATACAAGCATATATTTTTCATTAATTATTACTAGTGTTATGCATATAAATATGTTGTAGCCAATTAAAGCAATCAATGTTGAATATGTGAGAACTGATCGAGAAGGTGTACCGTGTACATGAATAATTTCAAACAGAAACAGAGCATACATTTACATTTTACTCCATAACTAGGTTATTAGGCAACCTTAAGGGCTAGTTGACGTTTGTTGATCAAAATCAATATGCAAAAATGAGTTAAGAGTAAGTTTTATAAAAGACTGACTTTCCTAATACATTAGGAAAGTCAAGTTTTTTAAAACATTCGGTTTATTTAAAAACCACTTCTAACAATAGAACTAGTTATAAAAAGCTGACTTTCCTAATATATTAGGAAAGTCAGTCTTTTGTGAGACTATAGCTGTAAAAATTGACAGTGTTCTTGTATGTGCAAACATAGTCCATAAGTAATTAGTCTCAGTTCAATTCAACTGACAGTTTATGAACTAAACTGGGGATACCCCTGTTTTTGAAACCCCACTGCCCAAAAAACACAGATGTCTGGATTTTGAAACCTCTTCACTCTTAACGAGCCAAGCAATGTATTTTGCCCCGGTCAACTCAACTTCCACTGCTACAGTGCATTACCAATCACGCGCTATGAGTTAATTGGGAGCGATTTTATGTTCTTTTTGATATAGTTACCGGTGGATTTTTGATTTTGTAGTGTTTAACACTACAAAATCAAAAATCCACCGCCAAAATCCACTCCCAAACACTCACTAAGCCAATTGTTTGAAGAATTGAGATGTGATGTGTACATGTGTTACAGTGTTAGGGACTGGGATCGGACAGGTGCAAATTAACAGTAGAGTAATGATCGACTGACTACACGGTTTGAATTAGTAGAGCAGCTTGTGAGTAGAAGTAGTAAATTTTGAGTAATTAATTTATTACTGGTACCTACATATCTGTTTCCCGGAGGCTGAAATCAATGACGATGTTGACTTTCTAATTCAACTTTGCAGGTCCTATCCTGTATATATCCACCATGCATTGGATTTTGGATAATAGAAGCATGCTAGCTAGCTTCAAATTTAGAGTCCAATGCATGCCCCAATCCAATTTATTTTCATAAATGCTCTCCAACTACTACTAACACAACACATTCAATCTTACTCTTCCTGTGGAAGGAACTACTAGTACGTCTAAGGTGTACTCTGTTGTAATTCTAAAATAATTGCATGTGGTAAGTTTTGATTCGGACGGATGAATTAGTACGAGAAGATGAAGAACAGGGGCATCTTCTACAGCTAATAAAGCCCTTGGAATTGGAATATGCAGAAGTACAAATTTTACATCGGACTAATGTTGCTACATTCTAGAATACCGATTTAATTAGTAAAAAAACAATTCTAGCTAAAGCGGTAAATTGCAAAATGAGACCTTCGCATTCTTTCTTTCCACATTCTGCACTTCCTCGTCTCTTCTTTTCTCAAGTTCTGGGCAAATTCTTGAGGTTTAGATTCTTCAAATAATATGTGGTCGATCATTTTCATTTCTATTACTACTGCAGCTACCTAGATGGACCTGCATTGCTTCTTCTCCACAAAAAATAATTTATTTCTAATACTATTTCAACTTTCAAGAGACTCATTTCATGAATGGCCCAACTTAGATTTTTTTTCATTTATATACACCAACATGACAATTGGCAAAGATGATGAGTGAAAAATACGCCCGACCGGATTAAAGTAATCTAAGAAGACTTGAGAAGGGAAAACATTGAATTAAAGCTCGCGTAGAGCGTGCACCAAGCAACGTATGAATCGTGATTATAGAAGGGGTGATGACACTGTCTGTCACACCATTCGACCTGTAGAGAAAAGGTGAAAGACACCGTCTGTAACACCATTCGACCTGTTATTTTGGCACGTTGATGAGAAAGTCTACGGATTGAGACACAAAGAAATTTATGTGACTGTTCTCGACTAAAGAACAATTCACTTAGATATAACAGGGTCAGGGCTAGAATACGTGTCAAAATATATGTGAGACCATTCTAGAACTATTTCAAGGGAGAGTCCAATGACTAAAGTACCCTTGAAAGCGACATTTGAAGTCGGTGTCTAGCACGAAATTACTACAATACCCTTTGATAGCGACATCTCCGGCCCAGGCCCATGGGCACCAGAGAGATGGAACGTGGCTTAGTTTCAACACTAAACCTGTAAACTATCTAGAGCTAATAGTACAACTATAAATAACTACCAATCACATAAAGGACGATCATCACGTAATCATTCAATACACTCGAATACTCTTACATCTCGTATACAAGGACGATTTTATAGCCTCATTCGAGTAAAATCTCAATATACTTCCAACCTGACCAAACGGCAGGTCGACTCTAACACACAAACACACACACACTTCTCTTTGATATCACATGACCTAGGTCACTCGAGGACAAGAACTCGAAGACAAGAACACAAGATAAAGTCATCACAGAGCTCTTAGATCACCGGAGTGGTCTAAGTCGAGGACTATCGCACCGCTTTAAGTCGAATTACCGATTTTGACCCTCGTGAAAAGGCATGTATGTTACCGTAAAATTAAAATTGAGAGCTTGTATCCAACCTATTAGAATGTCTCACATTACTTGTGAGAGAATCTTACACACTAAATTAAATTAATCATCACATTCAGATAGGAGTAAAACGTCTAAACCAACGATTAACATGGTATTATGTACCAGCTGGTTCATTATTTGTGAGGGCATTATGAACCATGAAAGCCTGACCTAATTAACATGTGATCTTTCACAATCTAATTAAACCTGTGGCCGCGTGCATATTTAATTGTCTCGTGGTATACATTATTGGATCATGTAACATGTGATCTAGTTATAATCCACAGTTCAGTTTCATACTTGTGTTCACTTCAGTTTGTAATTGCCTGTAACAAAATTTCACTCTCTTCTGTTGTTATATATGTACTCTCAAATCTTGATTGCATCATAGTACAAGTATTAAGTGTTATCTTTAATTTGGAACAGTGTAAGAACAAGAAGTCTAGTTAAAGTCTTCAATTAATCCATCCCACACCAAACATATGCTACAATTCCGAGAGTTACCGGAAGTAAATACCAAAGTTTATTGCTCCATTTCCGCGAATTGCCATTCTGATAAGTTCGGACTGGAGATGCCTGGAGAGAGTCGTTGGTCATACCGATGACATGCTTGATCATGGATGGGTTGACCTCCCCAATGTAAAATTCGTCCAGCATCAACCTAGCCGCGCTCCCATGACCTACATCTTCGAATTCTTCACTAGCATCCTTCCCTGCAACGGCTAGTAATACATTGTCACCACCGGGATGGTCATACAAGAAGCCCGTTATATTGTAAACCTGTAGTTAAAATAAGACAAATACATTATTTTCTTGCTTCTCATTTTCTTTTGCGCCGTTTCCAAATCTCTTCCATAACTCGAACTAAAAAGGCTCACAAAATTGAAAATAATCAAACAAAAGTACCTTGCCATTGATGATGACCCAACAATCTTCTGAACTTTTGTGAGCAGAAACTTCAAAATGGCTATAGATCTTGCTCAGTTCACCCATTTTTCTCCTTCCTCTGGTGCTCGTCAACAAGAAATTTGTTTCTTCTTCTTCTCACACTTTACAGCACACTTGGAAATGACATGTTTCTTCTGGAATTTTAGATTTTGATTAGTTAAATGTAATCTTGTCACGCACATTGGTTAACACGGCAAAACCGAAAGTGACATGCTTAAACATTATCGTACGTTAAATATCAAGTCAATTTATATAGATGTGCGAAATGCGGTATATAAGACACATAAAAGTGACAAAAAATGAGCAAATCGCTTTCGTTAATCTCTAGGATTATACATGATAAGATCATGTATATTAGCTAGGCTACTAATATTTGGTGACACTCCAAATTGTTACAAGAGCTTACACCGACGACATATGACTCGGATCTTTATTATATGTTACACAACTTACGATTCACTTTTGTGAAAAATTTGACTTATGAATACTTGCGGACAAAAATAATGTACTTCTCTGAAACTATTTTACACAAGGAAGTTGATAAATTTGGAACGAATTAATTTGGTTCGAGTAAGTTGTTGGAGTATATATGTAGTTTAATCAAAATATGGCTGAGTTAGATTGGATTTGACTTCACTAACTCCCAACCCATATCAGCGGTGTGAAGTTGAACGAGAATCTTTTGAAGAACCATGTCAGATAAAAGATAAGGATGTAACGGTTATTATACTTCAACCTACCTAAGTTAGGTAAAAAACGATTCAACATTTGGGGAGAGTTAAGACTTAAGAGTAGGGGTAAGAGAAAAGAATAGTGTGTACCTTTGTTCCCAGTGATTATTCCATCGTACAACTCCCCATACACCTTGATTCTTGAGCCTAGTACTAGATTTTGATTATTTTTTTTGTTTTGAAACGGCATATTTATTACAACTACAAGTAATTCTGAACAACCTTATAACTACATTTACACCTAAACCACCTTATAACTCCAATTACACATATACACCTCTTATTGTCTCCACCGAGACTCGAACCCTGAACCTCCTGCACCTCATGCTTCTAAACTCCACCCTAGTACTAGGTTAGCTAATACTAGGCAGTACGGTTTGTTAGAGCATTGAGAAACTTCCAGCTCTTTGAGTCCTTAGTGTTGTATTGTTCCCTTGAGGGGCTCGAGCATGAAACTCCTCCTCAATATAATCCCTGACCCTATATAATTCGTAGCTAGTAGTAGGTCTTAAGCGCACTTCGAGGTCTCAAGGATACCTAGCCAGTGGAAATATATGTCCCCTTGAAGTCTACTCATGGTCGCTGTACATTTTGTCCCATCATATACATACCCCTATCCAATTATAAGATTGTGTTATGTTCCCTATTTGAAGTGTAAAAACATATTTATATTTTACTAATTCTTAAAAGAGACCAACTCATGTAAAGACCATAAAAAGACCAACACAAAATAGTTAATGACTAATTTATGATCATTTTATTACCTACGCATGCTGTGGATTTGTGTTGGTCTTTTTTTTGGCCTCTACGATAGTTGGTCCCTCAAGAGACGGGCTCTTTATATTTATCCGAATCAAATTCAATTGAATTGAATTGAACTAAACGGTTTGATACAAAGAGAACATAAGGTCCCGATTTAGTGAGGCATTGAGTTGGGCTTCGTGAAAGGAACTTGTTGGGCTTCAAGGCTTATAAATTTGGGCCAATAATTCACAATCTTGAAAAAGGGCCGTGCCAGTCGTCTCTGACCCCCTACCTTCGCAGCGGCCCATAGCCCATACGAACAATATTAATCCAAGTAGTATTCAATTTCCTTTCCTATTTTCATTATATATTTTATATTATAATT
>JAQRGC012072998.1:0-14219 GCA_028659135.1 Plantago lanceolata
AATTTGTAAAATTATCCTCAAACTTATACCACCCCAAGCTCTCCCCAAATATTTAGCTCCAAAGTCTATTTTTAGATTTGTAAATGTTTTTCATTTTATATTTTATCTTTCTTTTATTTTTTATATGTTTTAGGGATGTTTTTACAAATTCTAAGTTTATAGTCTATGTTATAAAAATGTTTTAATATGTAGGGATTGTAATTAGGAGAACTTTTAGGGAAGAAAATTTACAAATCCTGCTACTAGTGCTCTTGGTCTTCGTACATAGTAACTCTGCTAAATTCTGCTGCTACAGCTAAATGTTATGGGGTGAGAGAAAGTTTCGGACAATCCTGATTGGGCCAGGTATTTTTGGGATTGGGCACCCGCAAAAAAATTCTGAAATTCTAAGGCTATATGCAAACATCATCAGATAATGAGTAATTACGTTCTTGGGTTGCAAGGGTACCCAAAATCGACCATATAGTAATTTATTTTTTAAGTAGGCCTCTTGTATACATTTGTGCATTTAATGCAGAAGCCTTGTCATATACTCCCTCTGTCCCGGACCAAATGGCATATATGGTTTTGGGAGATTAAGGTATGAGGTAAAGTAGTACTTCTAGGAATTAATCGGATTTGTAGTAAGTGGCCCAAAATGAGTGTGCACATGGATGTAAAATTCGCGAAAGTTTGAAACAAGACATTTCTAATTTTCTACGGGACATAGGGAGAATCATTTATACTTTCTCCTCTTTTTTTTTCTCACATTATATTGTGGCATCTTTTATTTTTTATTTTGACTCTAGCTTACTGGAAAGTGGAAGCACTATGTTAATAAAGCAGTAGTAGTTTAGTGATGTTATAGAATTCTTCATGATCTTTGAGTGATCAGTTAGTAGGATCATCTGCTTTTAATTTGGAAGCTAGCAAACTCCTTTAGTTCAACTCAATCTAATATTCACAACCGGAAAGTTAGAAAACCAATGAATAGAGAACACCCCAATACCTGATCCCATCTACACCAGCAGGGTATCTGATGTAGAATGCATGTCAGCGACTCTGTAAATAAAGCCGGGATGTGCAAAATGAAACCCCACCTAGCGGGTACTCTGCCCACCATAACTTAAGCCTAACATATCATACCTGTAGTGCCCCGGTTTTGTTAAATTAATTAATTGGTATTTTACCTTAATTTATTAATCTGGAAATTATTTAGCAGCCAAGTTACTTGGCAGAGTTTGAAAAGGTCTGGGCTCATGTTTACACGATTTACTCAGTCTTTAGGCATTAGTGAACGTTCCAACGGTTAGCAAAAATTTAGGGAAACGTTCTGCACGATCTCTGGTTTTTAAATCTACTTCTTCACCGCATTTTCTCTCAACCTTCTTCACTTTTGCGTACTCTCTCTTCCCCTTACAGACAAAGATCTCCCTTCCCTCAGACAAAAAATTAAGACCTCTTCTCTGAATCCTGGTTATCTGATCAGAGTCGCCATATTCACTTCAGTTCGGTAAGTTTTGTTCGCTCTGTTCATCCTTTTTCAATTCGATTCATAATCTCAGACGTTTTCCTCACTCAAGAAACTCTACCCATGTTCTTAGAAACATTAAGGAAGCTCCGTTGTGCTTGGTTCATTGTGACTTCTCTCTTATCCAACCTTCGTTCGTCTGCGCGGTAAGTTTCAGACCTATTCTTCTTCTTTCGGTTTAGTTAACGGGTTCCAGGGGGGTTCGTGAGTGCTATTCTGTAGCTAGCGTTTGTTTCATGTAGTTTGATTCTGAAAATTGTTAATTAAGTTTGTTAAACTGTTATGTTGGGTATGTGGTTCGCTGTTTGTGTTTAGGCTCGTTCAGGCTTGCATGCGCGTTTATCTACTCTGTTAAGTTTTGTCAGGCTTGAGCTGTGTTGTTTAGTTAAACTGCACTCTACTACTTTAGGATATAAGCAGGAGGGTGTATTAACTGTAGTAGTACTACTCTGCGGTTTGCTTATGTAAGTTCAGAATCATGCATATTTATGAGTAATTAAGCTAATGAGATTTTGCTGGTTTTATTCATTAATCACCTAATTAATTCTGTCTAAGAGTTAATTTATTGACTAGTTTCTATATGCTCTGTTTAATGTAAACTTATGCATGCCTATCATCTAGCTAGTATTTTCTCATCATGTTACAATTTAAGAGTCTAGTTTTTTTTAGAAGAAATATGATATTTTATATCATAAAAGGAGCAACAAAGCTCAGCAAAAGATTACAATCATCAGTACTCAAAAGGGACACTCTCAACATAACTAAAGCCCACCAAACCAGAACTAAAAAAAAGCAGCAGCAAAATTAAGTTACCAAAGTTCAACTCCTAAAATGAAAAAGAAACGAAAGCAGAGGTGCAAAAAAGATATCTGAAAAAACAAACAGGAAAAAAGAACTAGGCAGGCTCTGTAAACTCAAACGGGAGAGAAAATCCCAAAACATCTCCAGCCACCCTGTGACATAGTGTGTGCGCCAACTGGTTCATATCTCTGCCGACATGAGCAACTGTGAATGATTCAAATAACGAAATAGAGTCGTAGATACTAGAAAAAATACTCCCATTGGTAGGATCCAGACGGGAATCCCGAAGCTTGATATCTTTGAGTACTTGCAGCGAATATCCCTCAAGAATGATGTTCAAGTAGTTCATATGCAAGGCGAGCTTTATGCCCAGGTCTGCAGCAAGCAATTCTGAAGTATACACAGAGAATTGACCCGATAAACGCTTACGTTGCCAGGCCAACACAAAGTCACACTGATCTCTGCATACGGAAGCAATGTTGCCTTGGTTGTCGTCCCTTGGAACCTTAGCATCAACATTAATCTTCACAGTACCGCTTGGGGGAGGCCGCCAAGGACCAGTACTTGTTAAGCTATCCCGAACAGGAATTACTGTACGTGGTTGTTGGTACGCCAAATGAAAACTCAGAAAACCATTAACAAAGGCAACTGTATCAGCAGGGCTATTAATCCAGAGATCATCAAAGTTCACTTTGTTCCTGTGGTACCAAAGGCTCCAACAAGAGACCACAAAACGCTCAAACACAGCCCCAACTACAGACCTTTTAACCCCAACAATCCAATCCCACAGATTCAATGCACCATTATAAATAATACGATCTGGAAAATTAGAAATAGCCCAAACTTGGCGGGCAAAATCACAATCTCGCAACATATACAGACCAGTTTCATTTGCATTACCACAAACAATGCATAGGGGTATTACATTCACAATGTCTACGTGCAAGCTCGCTACCTGTGGGCAGAATATTATGAAGGGTCCGCCAAAGAAAATGTTTAACTTTATCGGGAATTTTTAAGCTCCAAACAAAGTTCCAGTTCCTGTTTAGACTAATGGAAGCACTTCCTGTTTCCTGCTTTTTTTTCATTCGCTGGAGATTCATAGCAAGTTTGTATCCGGACTTAACAGTGTAACAACCAGATTTTGAGTGGTGCCAGACATGGATATCATCACAAGGAACCTGAGGGAGAGGGATTCTCAAAATCTCCTCTACATCGTCCTGCCAGAAAAGTGAGGTAAGTATGGGAATATCCCAATCCTGAGAGGACGGGTGGAACAGAAAAGACACTTTTAAAGGACTTGCATCATGAAAATCGGGGGTTTTAATTTTGAAAGAAGAATTTCCCGGAACCCATTTATCATCCCAAATATTTATCTTTTCACCATTGCCTACTCTCCAACGTATTCCAGCTTTAACAATATCCCTAGACATCATAATGCTCTTCTAAGTAAAAGATGCACTAGCCTTTGGACAAGCAGACAGTATATCAGAGTTTGGAAAGTATTTAGCTTTATAAATTCTACTCAATAGAGGGTTAGGCTCAGTAAAAATTCTCCAAATCTGTTTTCCAAGCAAAGAAAGATTAAACGCACGCAAATCACGAAAACCCAATCCGCCATCCCGTTTACTAAGACAAAGAGACTGCCAATTAATCCAGTGCATATTACTTTCAGAACCATTTTGCCACCAGAATTTAGCTATTATCGACTCAATCTCATTTAGCAAAGAATCATGTAATTTAAAACAACTCATAACATAAGTTGGTATAGCTTGAAGCACCGATTTAATTAAAACTTCTTTCCCAGCCCTTGATAAAAATTTCCCATTAAAAGCTTGTACTTTGTTCCAAACCTTCTCCCGTAGCCAACCAAAAATCTCCGTTTTACTTTTACCCATAGAAGTTGGCAACCCAAGATATTTCTCGTGTTTTTCAACCTCCTGGACATTGAGAATATTCAGAATACTCCCTTTTAGCTCTGCTTGTGTATTGCGACTGAATACTATTTTTGATTTATCCAGATTTATGACTTGGCCAGAGCCAAGACTATAGATTTCCAGAATACTACGTATAGATTCAGCAGCAAGACACGAAGCTTGACTAAATATCATCGTATCATCAGCAAAAAGTAAGTGAGATATTTCAGGAGCATGGGAGTTAATTTTCACACCCTTTATATGAGATCTACGAGTAAATTCAGCAAATAAAGAGCATAGAACTTCAGTACAAAACAAGAAAAGATAGGGCGATAGGGCATCCCCTTGTCTAAGACCTCGAGTAGGTGAAAACTTAGCAGACTCATTCCCATTTAGGATCAATGCATATGAAACTGAATTAACACATAACATGATAGTATAGATAAAAGTATCACAGAACCCAAGTTATGCAATAACGTTTCAAGAAATAACCATTCGACTATATCATATGCTTTGCTAAGATCAAGTTTTAAAGCAAAATAACTATCCTTTCCACTAGTTTTCCTCTTCAAATAATGTGAAAGCTCATAGGAAACTAAGACATTATCCGTTATCAATCTCCCTGGAATAAAGCCGATTGTGACTCACTAATTAACTGATTCATATGTGGCTTAAGTCTGTTAGTGATGCACTTAGACGCGATTTTGAAAATAACATTACTCAAGTTGATCGGTCTAAAGTGGGTAATAACGTCAGGATTCTTACACTTAGGAATTAAAACAATATGCGTAAAATTTAACCTCGTGTCAAGGAAACCATTATTCAAAAATTGCATACAGTTATTAAGCACGGACAAACCCACAATAGACCAATATTTCTGGAAAAAAAACACAGGAAAGCCATCAGGCCCAAGAGATTTTAACGGATACATTTGAAAAAGAGCATTTTTTACCTCATCAGACGTATACGGTTGGCAAAGTTCTGAGTTAAGCTCTTGTGACACTTTTGGGACTATATACTCAAGGGCTGCAGTAATATCATCATCAGTTGGTGAGATGGAAGTGAAAATTTGCTGAAAGTAACCCATGGCAATATTGTTCATACCTTCCTGATTTGTAATCAAATTCCCCGTATCATCCTTGAGTCCCCTTATCTCATTCTTCGCTGCGCGTTTGGAAGCCTGGGAATGAAAGAAACGTGTGTTTCTGTCCCCGTCTCTGGCCCAATGTACCCTAGAGCGCTGCCTCCACATGACATTTTCCCGCTCCATGATTTCTTCCAATTCGGCTTTCACCAGCGCAAGTTCAGCTTTGACATAAGCTGTTAAAGTAGTCTCTTGAAGCTCACCCATACGCTTCTTGAGAGATCGGATCTTTCCTTTTACTCCCCCGAAACAATTTTTCCCCCAATTGAGTAACCCAACCCGACAGTGATCGATTATAGCCGGAAAATCATCACCGTCGCTCCAGTTGTCAGAGATGACTTTCTCACAGTCAGCGTGTCTGGCCCACATGGCCTCGAAACGGAACTTATACCGGCGTGGATGACTGCGGGAATGACCGGCATCAAAGATTAGCAGCAGCGGGTTATGGTCGGAGAAAGAGCAGCGAAGATGACGGATTTGGGAATTGGGGAAGTGAGTTGACCAGAGATTGGTAGCTAATGCTATATCAAGTCTACACCTAATGGTCTTCGACCACTACCTCTTATTACACCAAGTGTAATCAAACCCCAAATAACCTAAGTCAAATAACCCAAGAGATTGAATACACTCCCTAAAATCTCTAAGACGATACAGACAGACTGACTTACCTCCTAGCTTCTCATTTTGACTAAGGATTTCATTAAAATCTCCCATACAAACCCAAGGTAGACTGGAAAAACCCCCTAAACGAAGTAAAAGATCCCAGGTAGATTTTCTTTTATTAATATCAGGCTCCCCATAGAAGCCAGTAAAGCGCCAACAAATACTACTATCAGGAAGTTGTACCCAAGAATCGATGTGATATTTTGAAAAACTTTGGATCGTAACCGAAGAGTTTTTAGACCAAAGTAAAGCGAGACCCCCTGATTTACCCTCACAAGCAACAGAAAAACCAAAAAAATTAAACTTCTCCTTCAATTATCTATCCTAAAGTCCCTCAGACAGGTTTCCATAAGAAAAATAAGTTGGGGTTGAGACTCATGAATTAAGTCTCCCAATTCTTGAACTGTCCAAAGGTTACCCAAGCCTTGACAGTTCCAGGCTAAACAACTCATTGATGTAGGTGGGGTTGCGATGCAACCTCCACCTCTTGTAACTTATCATGAATTGTAACACCTTGATTGGGACGCTTGATAGGACGAGACGCAAATTCTAGTAAGGGGTCAACCACTTTGCCATCACTAGTTGAAGCTATCTTTTTACCCTTCTCAGCGTTTGATGGTCGACCTCTCTTTTTCTGAGGGGACTGAGAAGTTTGGTGTGAGGGCTGGGTATTTGTGGAACATTTTTCTGTAAACGAGACCACTTATTTTTATTATGAGACTTCTTGGAAGCTTTGGCGGATGTACCGTGACCCGAAGGATATTGTATAGAGACTGGATTTGGTAGATTGGACATGATTAGGAGTGGACCAGAATGTTGCAAGGCTAATGGGTTCTGGGAATAAGTCATTGGGCCAACAAATTGGGATTGGGGATAAACTTGGGCCGGCAAGGGAACAGTAGGTGGGCCAGATTTATTAGAATTGAAGAACGGGCTTGTAGCATGGTGGAAAGAACTATAGGCACTGGGTTTTGGCATCGGGCTGGTGGCTTGTGAGGATGGCAGCGTTATAATGGGTTTGTTACTGGGTGATTTTTGCTCTACCACTTGCTTTTTAGTACCAGCTGAGATGGTGGATTGTGTGTTCAATAAAATAGGAGTAGATTGGGGTTGAGTAGCATTGCTTGCATTGATAATGGGAGTCTTTGCTTTACCAGGAACGGGAGTAGCATTAGTCTGACTAGTACTAGCTGAGGAATTAACATGCATATTACTAAAAGGAATAATAGATAATGCATTAGGTGATTGAATACCTTCCATATCAGCTGAATGATCGGTATCGGGACCTGTAGCAGAACTGAGAGGCGTAGAGCTAGGTATGAATGGATTGGATGTAGCAGTGGCTCTAGGTTGAGGACTAGTATTAGGGACCGAATCTGTAAACATGCGTCGATCAACAAACACCCTACGCTCCTGAATGGTGAGTGATCGACCTCCAAAATACTGGCTTCTTTCGTTCGAACTAGGCGCCTTAATCCATTCACCCCAAGGGAAACTGTTCGCTGCTGCTTCATCACCACTTGCTTCCAAATCAAACTGAACACGACAATCCTGCAGAATGTGGCCTATGATACCATGCACAACGATAACAAAAATTTGGGAGCTTCTCGTATTGAAATGTTACCAACAGGGATTCCCCATTAGTGCATCTCACCCTCATGGCACGCTTCAGGGGTTTGGTAACGTCGAGACTTACACGAATACGCATAAAAAGCCTCCCAGACATGTTCTTCTTATCATACTCCAGAAATTTCCCCAGACCATTCCCAATAGTCTTACCCATCTCCTCATGTATTTTATCTATCGGTAAGGAGTTAACCACGACATAAAACTCAGAGAGGTCAAGAGCTATTGATAAAGGATTTACCCCCTTCTCAATTGGTGCTAACAGTATCAGACTCTTTTCGAAGATCCACGGTCCTCCCTTCATGACTCGATCCCTGTCGAGTTCATGTTCAAACTGAAAGAGAAGGCGTTCATCATTTACCTGTAGAATCTCTAAACCATAAAGAACACCATATCTGTTACGCATAACCTGTTGGGAGGATCGAAGATGCAACGATTTCTTCGTTAAGACATTCTACATGTTTTTGAGTCCAATCTGTTACTTCCTATTTATGAAACATGTAGGCTTGTTTTGCTGAGTATTTATGGATCAACAATAGTAGCTGTGAGCATGCTAGTTGTTTCTTGTTGTCCTGTAATCATGTCCAAAATTAATGTTTATGCATGTGACCTTCGTCTTGTGAGTTTCGGGGTTCAAGGATAGATATATGTGTTTAATATTTCCTCTTGTTAATTAGAAGTCTTTTTGATTCAGGGGTTCTATAATCTGTTTCGAATGTGTTTCTTTGTTTGACGTCAAGCCTTTTAAGGTGAGTGTTCTTAAACCATTGCGAAACTACAAGAAGGTTATTTTAAATACTAGATTTGGAACACCGCGCTAAGCGCGGTGCCAATTTAACAACATATTGAAAAAAATACCACTGGTTCGAATATAGGAGAGATTAAGAGAATAAATTAAATGAAATGAGAAGTCTGTTAAGATGTATTTAAAAAAAATAGATTTCACTCTTATATTTATACAGTTCAATGTTTCGATAAAAGGGCGTAAAAACCTTTATAAAGGTTACCATGAATAGTTACACAACTATTCATTAAAATTTGTAAAATTTCGAAAAACAACCAATGTCCTGAAGGGCTACCAAACTCACAACTATTAAAGAAAAACATATTATTGAAGCGACTCATGTTGAAGAGACACAATTATTGAAAAAAAATCAAAAAATAAAAATAAAAATAAAAATAATCAAAAGGGGCACAAACCGGACCACAACAAGGGACTTATTATTATGTTTTAATATACTATACTATATATCTATTGCATCAAACTCGAAAACAAAACTCATGAACTATTCAAACAAATTTGCATCAAAGATCTTTTTACATGCTTCCACTAAACTATATATCTATGTATATGATCTTGTTCTTCGTTTTATTGTTTTTGTTTCGGGATATGTATCCATTTCGGTTAGAGTTAGACTGTGAATAGGTTCGGGCAGTTAGGGCTGTCGAGGTATTCATAGGATTTCTCTCGCCTATTCCCCTCTAACGCAGTGATAGAAGTTTTCATTGGTTCTTAGGGTCGTAGAGTTTCACCCACGTGCCATGGCGTGGTCTTCGTTTGTTTGGTAGTGATAGCTTCCTACGCGGAGAGACAAGGATTCGGTTGGGAGTCTTATGGTGGCTGCATCGACAAACTCAGTTCATTGATTCGTTATGATTTTCCATTGATCTTATGTTATATGTTATGGTTTCGTTTTACTTTATATTTTGTTGTTCATTATTATTATTATCATGTTCACACACGGACACCACTGAGATTTTTGTCTCACACTCTGTTTTTCACCTTCTTCTATATCAAATTCCAGAAGATCCCGAGTACTAGATGTTCAACAACGGAGAGTGGGAGGGATTTCTTTAAAATAATTGATGAAAGACTTTATCTATTTTCTTGTTCCAGACTTTCGTTTTCGTTTTACGTTTTTGCCTTTGTGGCCTTAGACTCATTTTGAGCTTTCGACGACTAGACAAAATATTTTTTCCTTCAAATAAAGTCATTTTATTTTCATGTTATTTTTCGGGTCGTTAAAGTTGGTATCAGAGCTCGAGTTTTACTAGGATAGAATTTTGGACTTGGGGTGGGGAGTGAGAAGTAGTTGCTGAACTTAGGTTACCTTTCTTTCCGAAAAGTATTTGATGTCTTGCTATGCGTTTTGTGATTTAAAAATTTATGATCTAGAATAATTTCTCTTTCGTTATATGCATGATGATTACATGTTCTAATATGTAGTATTTTGCATGTGTTAAAATTTGTTAATCCGCTAGTTTCTTTGGTGTTTTAGTTCCTGCTAGTTTTCTTTCTTGTTGCCCTGAGACCCTAGGTTAGATTCACTCGAGGTTTTCTTTCCCTTTCGACTTTTATTAACCGACTCACGACATTCACAGAATGAGCGCTACTCGCGGGAGGAGAACCAACAATCGTTGACCCCGGCAACCCGCTGCTCCGGACATGCAACAGATGATAATGCAATGAACGATTTTATGGAAGCATTGCGGGCAAATGTGAATCGGAACGTTCGACCTCCACCACCACCCGAACCAGCACTTGCAGTGGATCGTTTCTTGAAGTTTAAGCCTTCAAAGTTCTTGGGAGATCCAAATGCCAAGAGGGCTGAACTTTGGTTGGAAGACATCGAGAACATCTTCAGTGTGTTGCAGTACAGTGATGTGCAGAAGGTGGATCTTGCAACATTTCAGTTTGAGGGAGCAGCTCGCCATTGGTGGGATTCTGTCAAAGCTCGGTGGGTTGTGCATAATGTGGCTAAGAGTTGGAAAAACTTCAAAGATGAATTTATGGACAAGTATGTGCCTAGGCTAATCAGAGAAGGGAGAGAAAATGAATTTCACAACCTTGTGCAGGGATCGAAAGACGTGGCTAAGTATGACGCTGAATTCTCTCGGTTGCTGAAGTATGCCCCACACATGGTGAATGATGACAGAAAGAAGGTTCGGAAGTTCGTCAAAGGTCTCAATCCAGAAATCCAGCGTGTTCTATTGGGAATGGAAATTGCTAATTATCCTACTTCCATGATGAAAGCATGTGAAGTTGAGTTAGGGTTAGCAGAGTTGGGTCGATACAACAAGCAGGAGAAGAGGGCCTATACGAACACCAATGTCGGTCAAGGGAGTAGGGGTCATGTTTCCCCTGCTAAGAAGCATCGTACTCAGCAGTTTGTGCAGCCCCGTAATGTTGAGGTGAGAGTCAACACTAGTCCACTGATGGCACCGTGTGGCTTTTGTGGAGGACCGAGGCATAATGAAGATAATTACTGGAAGAGAAAAGGATTGTGCATTGCTTGTGGAAGCGACCAACACCAGATTTGAGAGTGCCCTATGAGGAGGTCTATTGCACCAGCATCTACAGGAAAGGGTGCAGGGAGCAGTGGAACGAAGACTGGACCAATGGCACGTGCTACAGTGTTTGCTTTGGATGCTCACGATGTTGATGAGTCTGCAGCCGTGGTTGAAGGTACGATCAATATTGCTAATTCTACATGTAAAGCTTTATTTGATCCGGGTGCCAATCATTATTTTATTGCTTCGTCACTTGCTGAATCACTTAAGTTTTACTTAGACGATTTGCCTTGTATGTTAGAAGTATCTACACCTGTGGGGGGTAGTGCATGCTTTGTCTAGTAAGTACGTTAAGGGGTGCAAGATTTCTTTCTTGGGTAGAACCTTTCTTGCTAATCTCATATTACTACCGATCTCGGGCTATGGAGTTATTTTGGGCATGGACTGGTTATCTGAGCATCACGCTCAACTGGACTGTCGCTCGAAAATTATATCATTTGGAGAACCTGCAGGTGCAACTCGAGTTGTCTTGAAAAGTGAAGGTAAAGTTGTGAAGAACACCTTAATATCAGCTCATAAGGCTTAGAAAGCTTTGTTTGAAAGGGTGTGTTGGTTTCTTGGCGTATTTGGTGAACAAACCATCTGAGAAAGCAAAGATTGAAGGCGTTAGGGTAGTGAAAGAGTTTGTAGATGTCTTCCCAGAAGAGTTGGATTCTTTACCACCAGACCGTGAAGTTCAATTTGCCATAAAGGTAGCTCCAGGACCCGAGCCAATTTCCAAAGCACCTTACAGAATGACACGCCGGTGGAGCTTAAGGAGTTGAAGACTCAGTTACAAGAATTAAATGATCATGGTTTCATTAGACCGAGTACATCACCTTGGGGAGCACCAGTGATTTTTGTGAAGAAGAAGGATGGAACCATGAGAATGTGCATCGATTATCGCGGGTTGAACCAAGTTACTATCAAGAACAAGTATCCTTTACCCCGCATCGAGGAAATTTTCGACCAATTACAGGGTTCAACAGTGTTCTCGAAATTGGACCTTCGTCAGGGATATTACCAGTTACGGGTTAACGAGTAGGATATACCTAAGACTGCCCTGAATTATCGATATGGTCACTATGAGTTCATGGTGATGCCGTTCGGACTTACAAATGCTCCTGCTGCTTTCATGGATTTGATGCACCTAGTCTTTCATCCATACTTGGGTCAATTCGTTGTGGTGTTCATAGATGACATCCTCGTCTCCCCAAAATCAGAGGAAGAGCATGAGAAACACCTCAGAAATGTGTTGGAGACTTTGAGAAGTAATTCAATCTATGCGAAGTTTAGCAAGTGTGAATTTTGGCTCGACAGAGTAGCCTCTCTAGGACATATTATTTCTGGAGAAGGAATTACAGTTGATCCCTCTAAAATCGAGGCCATCATGGATTGGAAGAAACCAGAGACGGTAACCGAAGTTAGGAGTTTTCTGGGATTGGCAGGTTATTATCGAAGGTTTGTGAAAGACTATTCGAGGGTAGCTGGACCCTTGACGGATCTAACTCGGAAAAATTTGAAGTTTGTCTGGAACGACAAGTGTGAAGAATGTTTTAAGGAGTTAAAGAAGAGACTCACTTCAGCTCCAATTTTAGCACTCCTTGAAGGATCCGAGAACTTTGTTGTGTACACCAACGCATCAAAAGAGGGTTTGGGATGTGTGATCATGCAACTCGATAAAGTTATAGCATATGCCTCGAGAAAATTAAAGGTCTATGAGAAGAATTACCCGACACATGACCTGGAGTTAGCTGCAATTATCTTTGCATTGGGTAAGTGGAGGCATTATCTTTGTGGTGCAAAGTTTATTGTCTACACTGACCATAAGAGTCTTATATCTTCTCAGAGAAAGACTTGAATATGAGGCAAAGGCGTTGGATGGAACTTCTAGAAGATTATGATTGTTCAATTCAATACCACCCGGGTAAGGCCAATGTGGTAGTTGATGCTCTTAGTCGCAAGATTTATCTTTCGAATCTCACTTCTGAGTCATTGCCGGTTTTCTTTGCGAACATCACTCTGAGGCCTCAGATTGGTCAACTAATTGGTGAAGCTCAAGAAAAAGATGCAGAACTTTTGAAAATCAAGGCGGATTTGTCAAGGCCTTCATATGAGAAGTTTTCGTTGGGTGAGGATGGACTTCTAAGGTTTCGAGGACGTTGGTGTGTGTCGGCTGACGAAGAGTTAAAAGGCCTAATTTTAGACGAGGCTCACAAGTCAAAGTACTCAGTTCATCCCGGAGGTACGAAAATGTACCACGACTTGAAGAAGCATTACTGGTGGAACAATATGAAGAGGGAAATCACTGACTATGTGCAAAGGTGTTTGACCTGTCAGCAGGTCAAGGTTGAACACTGAATACCTGCCGGTTTGCTACAACCACTCGAGGTACCCTTGTGGAAATTGGAGATGATTACTATGGATTTTGTCACCGGATTGCCAACCGCTAGAGGTGGTTATGATAGTATTTGGGTGATTGTAGACCGGTTAACTAAGTCTGCACATTTTCTTCCGGTGAAGACAACTTATACAGCTGAGACCTCTGCTCAGATATATCAGGATGAGATAATTCGTCTTCATGGTACTCCTATCAGCATTGTTTCAGACCGGGATCCAAAGTTTGTGTCTAGACTTTGGAAGCGTGTACATGAAGTTTTTGGCACAAAATTGAAGTTCAGTATTGCAGCTCACCCCCAGATAGATGGCCAATCCGAGAGGACTATTCAGATATTGGAGGACTTGTTGAGAATGTGTGTGTTGGATTATGGAGAAAGTTGGGCAAAACATCTTCCCTTAGTGGAATTCGCCTACAATAATAGTTATCAAGCTTCTATTGAAATGGCTCCTTTCGAGGCTCTTTACGGTCGAAAGTGTTGATCGCCTCTACACTAAGATTTGGAGGATCAGATTAGTGCGTCAGGACTTCGAAAATCATCAATGGCTAATATATTAGAAGAGACCTTAGGGAAGGTACAAGTGATTAGTCAGCGGTTGAAAATGGCACAAAGTAGACAGAAAAGTTATGCCGACAATCGAAGGTGGGATCTAGAATTCGTAGTTGGAGATCACGTATTCTTAAAGTTGTCTCCAAGAAAAGGAGTCGTGAGGGTCGGCAAAAGAGGAAAGTTAAATCCTCGCTACATTGGTCCTTTTGAGATTATTGAGAGAGTAGGCGAAGTGGCTTATCGACTCCTCCTATCTCCATCAGTTTCTGGAATTCATGATG
>JAQRGC012073675.1:0-11160 GCA_028659135.1 Plantago lanceolata
AGGTAATCCATGTGATGAAATAAGTAAAATGTTTGTCTCAAAGTCATCAACCAATGATCCTCCTTATCGACGTGCAATTCATGAAAAGTTGGACAACACAGGGGGAGATAGTATAGTTTGCTTCGGCATCAGCATAAAGCTGCAATCAGAATCCACAACTGGTGCATTGTCAATGGAAAGAGAAACATTCTTCTCATCTTCTTGAATCTGTCAGTAACATAATGTTTATTCTAAAAAAATAAAATTCTTCTGTAACATAATGTTCTCATCTTCCAGAATCCATCATGGCAAACACATCAGAGGCGGCACATGCAATAAAATCCAAAGCAGCAAACTGCAATCCAATGAGTTCCTCTTCAGAATTCTCATATCAAATAAAAAATTAAATCAATCTGGAAGTATGGCTAATGCATAAACTGATTCGGTGTTACTACAGTTACCTAAGAAGAGAAAATTGTAGAAGGTGCAAGTTCATGGGGTGAAAGGGGATCCTCCTTTGTGATTATATTAGGATAGAGGCTGGTTATAGAACACATTCTTGATTTTCCTCCATATATCTGAGACCCAGCAAGATAGATGTTCGTTAAGCGGTCAAATCCAAGACCATCAAGAACCAGCGTTGCCTTTTCCGGTGTCAATGGACGTCTTCAGCTCTGCCTGCAACCATTAAATGAACATAATTTAATAGCTTGATTAATTGAACTTTTTCATTCCGAAAACTACACAATTCAGACTAAAGTGTTGTGGAACCGTATTTCATTACCCTTAAGCGTTCAAGGAGCAGAGGAAAGTGCTCATGCATGTACGAATGCAGTTCCATACTCTCGTTTTTACCACCTCCAAAATCACACATTTAATAGGCCACCATATCGACTTCAAACCTCAAATGCAACGCAATGTATTTTGAAGAGCTTTCAACTGTAGTGGAAAGCGCTCCTGCCTGTACGACTGCAGTTCCATACTGCAAAAGGATAAGTGTAATATTGAAATAAACACAGAGCTTAACAGAAACAACCTTGCAACTGAGTTGCTTGTTTTCCGATAGAGTGGTATAAATGCAAATTAGGCTAAATACAGAGGTATAACCTAGATAAATACAGAAAATATCATGGTTTCTCTCTGTTCAGATGAAACTGACATGGAATTTTGAAACGTTTTCAGGCCACTTGAAACTGACATTGCCTTGATTAATTTTTCATTTTTATTTGCTAGACATTATGGGACGTTTAAAAAATAAATCCTAAACTATATTGTTTCTCAAGAATCCTGAACATATCTGAAACCAAGATTTTGATCCATGGTTAAGACTTGAGAGTATATGAACGAATCTCTATGAGATGAGCCTACCCATTCGAGCAAAGTCGAGAAATTTTGTCCAAAGCGGCCCTGCTACTACTTTTTCCACTCACGATTTCGAGTAACAACACCCCGAAACTATACATAAGTAGAACTAAAAAGGATAGATAAATGTTGAGCATAAGCAGAGGAAGATAAATCACATCTCATACGTACAACAAATAAACAAACGAAAATAAACAACAATTACATATTTACATGCAAGTATCCAAAGAGATAATAAGAGTGATACCTGAGGAAAAAACCTGGGGAAGTTGAATTTCTCAGCCAAATAACCATTCATATGGATGAAGTAAAACACCTGGTGAACTCAATTTCACAGCCGAATGACCAAGTCCAGCCCGATGTACATCTCATGTCTCAAGTGTGTGACCAAGTCCAGTCCAGCCCAGTTCCACATACTCAGAGATGCTCGCATGGCTAAAAATCAACAATCACACAGTACAAACCAACATAATCGTTAACAAAATCCTGCATCACATTCATATACCGACTCATTACTACACGGTCTACTTTCATGCTTTTTAGAAATGTCATAATGTAGCAACTCATCTAAATCAGCAGTGGCATAAAATGGTAATGGTCTTCATGTATTTTCTTTTCAGCTGTAAACACTAACCTCTTAAAAGTCTTCTTCTATATTTGTAATAAGTTATTCATTTAAATGCAGCTGATCAGAGGGATGAATTATGTATCTCAATGATATAGACAATCAACAAATTATCTAAAACGTCACAAACAACAACAAATAGTTTCACAGAGGCACAATATCACAGTAAGTTGCTTTGCTACTTTGATCAACTAAGGAGATTCATCTCAAATTTCTCAAAAGGTGAAATACTAATTCATGATATTCGTCATCATTATAGTAGTAACTAATTTCAGAGCAAGCCACATAAGATACCTTGTGCCTCGTGGACTAAATTCTTGAGAGATCTCTACCCAGCCACCAACCGGGTCACGGCGGCGGTATTCAGATTGGAACGGATCAGATTCATGAACAGATACATGCAACAATAACCCTCTGAGGTTATGTATATCCACCACAACTATAATATGACAGTATATAGCCAAAGAAGATAATAGTTGGTAGTTGGGTGCATAACATTATCAATTATAATTCTTGGTAGTTGGGTGCATAACATTAATAGTGAAACAATTCAACAACATTATCAGTTATAATTCAACTGAACAGTCTCACAAATTCAGAAGTGATCTCCTTACTCGCGAATACGATAATGAACAAAAGATTTGCCTCAGGATTGACATAAAAACCACCCTTCAATCTGGCTTCACGGTTCAGCCAAACCAGTTATTTGCCCTATAAATACGGAACGGAAACCATGTCATAAACACCATACCTCAGTGATAGGAGTATCACTCTACATATATTTAATCAAAACATATCATATCACGTATAAAAAAAAAGGTTGATAGCCTAAATGAATTCACATAAGATTTTTAAAAAAATTTGAAAAAACCATACCAGCCGAATCTAGCTGCAAGGCCTTGATGTCATCTTCAATGCTCCTGCCGGATTCCTCCATTGCTATATTTATCCATTCCTAAGCAGTAAGCACGACCTAGCAGAAACGTAAAGTTACGAATCACTACCTTGATATGCTGCAAAGCTTTAATCATGAATATATGAATCTCTAGAGTGCGGACTCAGCAAAATCTCATTGGAATGAATCCCTATTTTCAATGAATAAAAAATATAAAAACTATAAGTAATTAAAACTGAATTAGAGAGGAAAAATTGATAGAGTGAACAACCAATTACCTGGAAAAGTCTCTGCAGGTTGGGTTAAAGGCAAAACGATCAAATTAGAGATAGGGTTGCATTTCTGGTAAATTCAAAGAATATTAGGACTCATATTAATCCTCGCGTTTCTCGGCTTAGCGTGTATTAAGATTCCGTATGTGTTAATTCATCAATTCGAAGAGCTTACCGGATGCAATCGGCTGAGAGCAATCGCGGATAGAGGGAGAGAGAGATAATTCATCAAATCGATGCAATCGACTGAGAACGGCGAATTCCCAGTGCAGAGGACGACAGAGGTGATGGCTAGGTTTTTTTTTTTGTCGTATGTTTTTTGATTGTGAGAATTATGGCATTATTGGAATGTAATCCTATAATCACTCTTTTTTTTAATTGGTAAGTTTGTTATTGTTGAGTCAACATTTAAAAACTTTCCAAATATTATAATTTAGCATGAATAAAAAAATGAGAAAATTCCACAAAAATAGTTGATACACTTTTGCTTATGAGGATGAATGTGTGAGCTTTAAATCGCATAGGTTTAAATTATAGAGGGATTTTGCCATTTCTAAAAAAAAGACTCCATCTTCCTGGATGCTATATGTGGCGGCCGGCAATTTTACTAACACCTTATAAAGGATCGATGATAATCGGACCATGTTGGAGTAGTAGTTTGGTATGTTTCTCCGCGTTGAATTTATGTAATATATATTGTATCTCGGACATTTACGCTCGCATCGTGTAATTGTCATCTTAATGATTGAATTTTTACTTTCAACAAAAATATCCAACAACTACGTACAATAATATCGCCGACCAAATTTACATGTAATTAGTGTATCTAAGACTAGATGAACTTGTTTGATGTTTGCAAGTAACGTGCATAAGTACTTGACATGACACTTGTTTAATTTGGTTGCATTTCCAGTTTAATGTACTATATATAACGACTTGTTTGATCATCATACTTAACACACACTACAACGTGGACATACTTGTATACACAATTATGGTGAAAATTATGACTTTAACAAGCTGCAAAGCACACATGCATATCGATATTGCAAATCATAATTTCCTAGTGCGGTATGATGATCTATACCACCGGACTAAGTAAGAGTAGGTAAAATGAAGACAATCACACAAATTTCTTACTATGAGTCAACAAAGGAACAGAGCTATAAGGTGGTACAGTGGTATGACGTTAGAGTTGGGAAGCTTGAAGTGTAGGAGGTCGAGTCTCGACGGAGACAAAAAATGGTGATATAGATAAATGGAATTATAATGTGGTTTAGGTGTAAACGTAGTTTGAAACTTTATGAGGTCCAGTAAAGGGAAAAACAAACATTAATTTAATATGTTTTTGTGGAGTTGGTTAGTTGGGGAGATATGGTCGCGAAGCTCGTAATATCATTCTCAACACTACACACCACCGCCGGACCGCCCCCTCTTTAGACTAGCTCGTTCTTCGTACATACTTGCTCTTTTGGATACATTGTATTACTTTGTCATTTCTTTATTTCGAATTCCATTTTATGTACATATGGGACTTGTTAGTTATTGATACTAACTCAGATCTTGTTTGATGGGTTAGTTATTGTTACTTTGTGTTTGTCGAACCATGTTTTGACATTTGTTAGTTATTGTAACTTTTTGTTTGTCGAACCGTGTTCAACTTGTTATTTATTGATACTTTCGGTATGTTTGACTCTAGTTTAAAGAGGCTTTTAAAGAGCCCAAATTTAAATTCAGCTTTGTTTCAATTTTAACACTCCTTTTAGTGTTAAAATTTGTTAAAATTTGACCTCATTTTCACACCTGAAACCCCGTTACTATTCATATCAAACTCACTAAAGCCATCTCACTAAACTAGAGCCAAACATCCTGTTTGTGTTTGTCGAACCGTGATCGACTTGTTAGTTATTGATACTTTGTGTTTGTCAGACCGTGTTCGACTTATTAGTTATTGCAACTTTGTGTTTCTCGAACCGTGTTCAAGTCGGGTTTTGTTTTCGTATATTACTGTTTAACATATTTGAAATTCCAGAAATGCAGGTAGAAAAAAAAAACTAGCGATAGATAAGTTTGTCCGACGCTAAATCTGTTGACTGTATTTTCGTCGAATAAAATTTTTCGCCGCTAAATAAGTTGACTTAGTCAACTAATTTGGCCGCAAATAATTCGTCGCTCTATTATTCGTCCTTAGTCAACGGTTAATTCGTCGCTCTATTATTCGTCCTTAGTCAACGCTTAATTCGTCGTTATGTCGTAGCTAATTCGTGACAAATTATTTATCCGTCGCTAAAGGCTTAGCGACACACTCTTTAGCTATGTCCTGCCTATGTCCTGCTTATTCGTCGCTAAATGGATTAATTAGCTACGAATCGGGTTAGGTTTAGTGATAGATTTAACACATGTATTTTTGTAGTGGGAATAACTTCTATCTTAAATTTTGAATTTAACCACTCTAACATTCTCTCCCTTCTTACCTTATTCCTCACAAATACTAAGATGAGTCAAATGGACTAAAATTGTAATTTGCAAAAGGTTGGATCTCTACTAGAAAGTCTTTTCCTAAAAAAAGTCATGTTTAGAAGATACACTACACATAGTCAAAATACAAGTAACAAAAACTCCTTGATCAAATGACAATGCAAGAAAATTTCTTCTACACCGTTACAAAAGACTTTTTCCCCGGTTTTCAGAACTACAATAAACTAAGTTGCCTAATCTTCATCTTCTCCCCTATTTGTGAAGACATCTTGTCCAACATAAACTGCTTCATAGTTAGCAGTTCCATCAACTCTGCTGAATCTCGTCCTGAAGATGATCATGTGCAGAAAGATTAATGGGAGTAGGTGTGGAAGCAATGTCTATGTCAGGCGTCAAAGTTGGCTCAACTTCAAGCACAACTGGCTCGACAACTTCATTGGCCGGCGCGGGTGGAGCACTAGGATCAACTCAAGGCTCCAACTAGCTTAAAGATAAATGGTAAGCTCCAGGAGCTTATAAATTCACATTCACATAACATGCTTATTTTAAAAAGCTAAACTTATAAACTTTTACTAAAACTTATAAGGTGACACTAAAGGGAGTAAATTGTGTTGGAAAAGGAAAAGGGAGGGAGTACTAGTAAGTAAAAGCGTGGGACCCGAGTATGAACATGTAAATTGTGCGCCGATTACTTTTATGAAATGCTGATATGATTTGGACCTTCACAATTTTGACTGCCCCGCATGCACTCTTCCTCCCTCTCTTTCTCTCTCTACATTTCTCTCTCATCGCCACCTTTAACGTTTTCTGCTACACACACATCATTCATTTCCAGATTTTCTGCTCAAATTCTCTCTCACACACACAAAATCCTATTTTCTGATCGATTCTCCGATTTTCAGGTGCGTCTCATAATTCTCAAACAACCCTTCTCTATTTCTTGATTTTTTTTCCCATTTCACTCCAATTTTGTTTCTCTTTTCCATTTTTTCCCTCTAGCATTAGAAACAATTTTCATCAATGTATTTGTGTTTTACATGCTCAATTCATTAATGGGTCCATCTCAAATTCATGTCTTGCTGTAATTTCTTGTTTTTCTCATTCTTCTTGTATTGTACTACTATATTTGTATTAGTCCTTGGCAATGTTATGTTCGATTTTGGATTTTCCCTATTGAGCAATCATACTATACTATGATGATGATTAGTTCGAAGGATTTGCGGTGGGGCAATTTGGAATTTTCTATAAATTCCAATAGTTGTTGGTTTTACTTTTACAATTAAATTAATTTATGTATACAGTATGAGTTTTTTAAGTTCACTTCAGAACAAAGGGAAAGCCATGTCTTACAGTTTTGGAATTTTGTTAAGGGGTTTAGCTTTTGTTATTGGTATTATAATGGATATGGTTTTTAAATGCAGTGTTAGGTTTGGTTCTCTTCACTTCAGAACAAAGGGAAAACCATGTCTTACCATACCCTGGATGACGGTGACGTTGCCGATCATGTGGCTGACGAGGAATACTATAATGCTGGTGATGCTGATGCAAATCTTGACGCTTATGATTTGGTTAGTTGGATTACTTAAAAATACCGTGTGCGGTTTTGTTGTTTGTTATGAGACTAGCATCTGTATGCTGTTTTGCTAAGGTTGTATTTAGTAGTAATAAATTGAGTTTTTTTATTTGTTCTGAGTGTAGCTCGTCAAGGTGACGGATACATCAGCTGCACAAGCTAGGAAAGGGAAAGATATACAGGGTATACCATGGGATAGATTGAATATAACAAGGGAAAGTTACCGATTGACGAGGCTAGACCAGTACAGGAACTATGAGAACATACCTGCATCTGGTGAAACGGTTGATAAGGTGACAACTTTAGGCCACTTCAATTTCTTTTGCAGTATCATATTCGGAATTGTATTTATTTTCGCTTGGTTAATTCATTTTTTAAATTTGTAGGCATGTGAACCGGTTGAGAAAGGACACAACTACTTTGATTTTTTCTACAATACAAGACTAGTGAAGCCTACAATCCTTCACTTTCAGGTTGGATATCTCTGCGACTCTGGCACGACATTTGTTTTTTGTCTGAGGTAGCTTCTTTGATGGATATGTTTTCATCCTACGGAATAATTAAGACATGCTTGTTTGACGAGTTTCTGGAAATATGCAAAAAGTTGTGGTTTGATTCATTTACATGTTTTAACAATCTATATCACAGCTATATTTGTATGATACTATGATATATCAGTTTGCTATCTGGTCTGGTCTTTAACTTGCTTGTTACAAAATCGAAGTAAACTCGAGCTGTCAAGAGTCAAGACACTACTCTATGTGTTTCACTTTGTCAGCGCTGACAGTGTCCTTTTCTTCTTTGTCTTGGTAAAGAAATGAGTAACCAAAGCTTCTTTTGTGTAAGACGTTCGATAGTATTGTTGGTTTTCACGTATGCACTATAATTGTACTTTGTGCTTATTTGTTCTTCTGGAAATGTTACAAAAATGATCAAACTGTTGAATAGATCTTTATAATCTGAATACTCACGCTATTTATCATGTTTTCTGTGATGTGTGTATGCCTCCTGTGAACATAACAGATCTTCTTTAAGCTTCTTATGCTGGTGTAGCTCAAGGCAAAGCTTTATATGACAATTTGAAACCATTTAAGTTCATCCATTTTGGTCTAAGCTTCCACTCAGATCTCTTTATGATTGGTTTTGTTACATTTGATCAAGTCACTATGTTCATTTCTACCTCTTCTGTACTATGTAGTTAGTTTTTCTTTTACTAGCACTGTCAAATGACGCATTCGTTGCTATAGCAAAACTAGCAAAAGTAGTCTAGCATTTTATTTTCTGTAAATATATGTTACAATGGGTAGAACTATAATGCTGACTTATGGCATTTTAATTGCAGCTAAGGAACTTGGTCTGGGCTACATCAAAACATGACATCTATGTCATGTCAAACTATTCAGTTATGCACTGGTCATCAATATCTCAAAGTTTGACTGAGGTCCTTGACTTCTCTGGGAATATTATTGCATCAGAGGTACTTACTAATTTATTACTATATACAAAAATTCCACCGTGGATTCTCTTATACGAAAATAGATCTCTCCCATTTAGGTGGAAATGAAGTTACTTCTTCACAGTCGTTCGTTTCAGCTATTTATTCTACTGTCTTGCTATTACAGAATAACCCAGGGAACTTTTCAGAAGGTTTCACGCATATGCAGTTGAGCACAATGGCAGTGAGGGACAATTTTCTTGTGGCTGGTGGCTTCCATGGAGAACTTGTCTGCAAGGTACGCAAGTTTGGATGAGATTGTAAAATCCTTAATTTGAGAATTGCTTACTTCAGAATTAGCGTTTCTTTTCATTTATTCCCATGATGTGGATACATTTACTTGAAAGTTGAAGCATGAGAAAGTGAAAGTGTAACTCACACACCGAGCTTTTGTGATAGAACAGACTTCAATTTCTAACCAGAGGGACGAGTCTCGCAATTGTTAAAATGTTAACGGTTTAGTTGCAAAGTTTAAAACAAATAGGAGCGAGAATGCAGAAAACCACAATTGACGATGTTGAGAGTTCATTGCATTTATTTTCAATAAAGTTATTAATTATGTATCATGTGATTATGTCACAGCGTCTGGATGAACCAGGCATTAGCCTTTGCACGAGGATCACATACCAGGAGAATGCTATTACAAATGCCATTGAAATATTTGATTGCCCCAGGTAATCAATCTCAAGATACTACATGCATGCTTCTCTGCTCAATTTAATAACTTTCCTTTGATTTTTTATATTAATTGTTTTGCAGCGGAGTCCATTTCATGACATCCAATAACGACTCTGGTGTAAGAGAATATGACACGGAGAGGTTTCAGCTGTTAAACCACTTCACCTTCCCTTGGTCTGTAAATGTTAGTGTTCTTTCTGCCACCCTGTTAGACCATCTTACTTTCTTATTCAATATGCTTGTGGTGCAATTGCCCTAGGTTTCTCTGTCCCTCAATGTCAAGACACAAGACTCAGATAACTGTACTTTTGAGCTATGACAATCTGTCAGCTGTATGGTCGGAACACGTTTAGTTAATTGTCGAATAATTCTTTGAAGAAAATCTTGGGAAACTAGCTTTTTTGTATTTAGAGCATATGTGTACATAGAACAGGATTTCTCTCCAAACATCTTCGTCTATGGGTAAAGTGCTTTGAATCAAAACATACTTCAAATTATTTAGCAATTAGCACAAACAGTTAAGCCATTGTTGGTACATTGAAGTTCTTATTGAACTTATTTCGCCAGTGCTCCAGAAATGGTCTGTAGTTGGTTCGGAAGGTTTGAATCACTTGATTCGTGCCTACGGCAGTGCTCGTATCTCATTGTTTCTGAAAATTTTCAAATTTGATGCAGCACACATCAATTAGCCCAGATCGGAAGCTTATCACTGTTGTTGGAGATGATCGCGATGGGTTACTCGTAGACTCCCAGACAGGGAAGGTAATTGAATTGAAGCCTTTTGGACACCTTACACACATTTATGCCAATCTTTTTCTAGTTAGTAGTGGTGTGACAGTTTAATGATTCCAATGGTGTCTTTTTTGCTATCTCCGGGCGGTCATTACCCATTAGGCTATCTATAAACTCCGCTAAAAGCCCAAAACTCTTTCCTTTCCACATTACAGTTTTTTTTTGGTGCAACTTTCATGCATTTTCACCCATACCATCTTCTGTACAGTAGGTTTCTGATTTGCTATTACGCACATATAGCTGTTTGAGTTTTTAAGTATATGCACCTACTGTTTGTTGTTTCTTTTCTCAGACAGTAGGTTCAGTTGTTGGTCATCAAGACTACTCATTTGCTTCGGCTTGGCACCCTGGGGGAATGACATTTGCCACAGGGAATCAGGACAAGACGTGCAGAGTATGGGACTTGAGAAACCTCTCTCTGCCTTTAGCCATTCTCAAGGGAAATATGGGAGCAATCAGATCCCTCCGTTTCACCACAGACGGTCAGTTCCTGGTGATGGCGGAGCCAGCGGACTTTGTGCACATTTACAATACTAGTGAAAATTATGAGAGAAGGCAAGAGATTGATTTCTTTGGGGAGATATCTGGTGTATGTCTGAGCCCAGATGACGAGTCTATGTACATTGGTCTATGGGACAGGACTTATGCAAGCTTGCTGCAGTATAACAGAAGACACACGTACGGGTATCTTGATTCGCTTTTGTGAGTTCTCATTCTCCAGTTCTCTTCATAAATTGAGGATTTCCCGCCAGCTGAGGCGTTGGTTCGCCCCATTTTTGTTTTATTTATCTTTTCTGGTTACTCTTCGACTTGCAATATGCTTGTATATGAAATGAAGAAATTTGTACAGTAATATATCTGTGAAAAATGTAAGAAATCCAGTGAATTGTACTTATATCTCTGTAGATGTGGAGTTGTGTTATCTCAACTTGGAAACAGGATTGAGTTTGGTGTTGAGTCAACTCGGTCAACTTCAGGAAACCTATTGCAGACTAGAAAAGGAATTGTCCT
>JAQRGC012074287.1:0-11402 GCA_028659135.1 Plantago lanceolata
CCCAAAGTCCGTTATGGGCACTAATATATCTATTTGAAGCTCTTACGGAGTAGCTTTCAGATATATATTACTTTATCTTAATTAGTCAATAATTAAGAAATGGTATCCATGTAAATAAACCACACAAGGAATTATTTACTTCTAATTTTTCTTCATATTTTCCAACACAACCAGCTTCTGATCGGTGGTCGACGCCTCCACCTCTGGTTTTTAACGTAAATTTTGACGCATCATGCACTGATATTACAGGGGCAGGAATTGGCTTGGTCGCACGTGACTGTAATGGCCATATTTTGGCATGGAAACGACTCTGTTTAAGGCATGTTGCTTCTGCTGAAATTGCGGAAGGTTACGCTGCTAGGGAGGCTGCAATTTTCACACGTGACCTGCACCTTTCTAATGTTGTGCTGGAAGGGGATTGCTTGAGCATTATAAATCAGTTGAAGACTTTTGGATCCCTTTTTTTCTGTTGTGGGGTGCTTAATCGAAGAAACGAGGCTTATTCTGTCAAGTTTTGCTATTTTTTCTTTTAGTTTTGTTGGGAGAGATGGTAATATACTTGCTCATTTATTAGCCTCTAACATTCAAGAGGACTGTATTGGCAATTATGTCCTGCCATCGTCTGTTGCCTCCTTGTATTTTACCTGATGATGAAATGAATTAGTTTTTCTCAAAAAAAGAAAAAAAAAGATCTCACATCCAAGTGAAGCAAGCAATTAAGAAATTGTTGTTGAGGTTCTTATAAGTATGGTAGTTCAGTTGCTCAATTATTTATTTTATTTTTATGTATTATTATTTCGGTAGAGGTTCAACTTAATTTTTTTTCTTTTGGAAGCTGCAAAGATCAATAATGGCTTCCCATGTACCACCGAGGTTCTACTTAATTGTTCTTGCTCTGTCCATTTGTTTCATGTTTGGTAAGCTTGAATATAATGCAGAATCGAATACTGTTTGTATGACTGATTAATTTTAGTTATTTTCTATAGTTGATTCAATACGATTTTTTTGTTATGAATGGCTCACATCTCAAACTCAAGCATGTCCCTACTAATGAATTATGACAATCTGATATAAATAATTTTGATTGCATATTGCTAGACAACACATTCCATAAGATATGAAATTCTTGGACGAATTGAGCTGGTTTTAGTGATTTTCCTCCTTTGTTGATTCATGGAGATGGTGAAATAGTTTCACATGGAGATGGTGAAATAGTGGCAGTCGCAAAGAGATGGCTCGAAGGTGTATTCCCTAAAGGAAGGGTATAAAAGCTAAGAGATGTTGCGTAGACAAAGCAATCTAGAATTAGCTAATTTGAATGAGTATATAGGAATGATTGCGACTGGTAAGGAATAATTTAGTAATTGGTAAAATTAAAAGTGACTTGTTTGGTTACTTTTGGATACTCTATGGAAGCGGAATATTCGACATGAAAGTGTTAATTAAATTATAAAATGTGTAGGGTGGAAGAAGAAGAAGGGAACAATGTTGTCGTGCATTACTCGTATATGGGTTGAATAAATTATACAATGTGGGGAGTGGAAGAAGAAGATGGGAACTATATGTTGTTGCGCATTGCACGTATGCATGTCAGGTATGGGAGCTGGTGGCTGATTGGATTAGCAGTACTTCATTACTAATGAAGGAGTATTGCGACAATTATGGTGTTCAACAAATGAGGTAAATTTTTCAAGGAAAAGAAGAGTGACGGACGAAGTTGCGGATTCAATAAAAGTGAATATATGGAATTGGGTAAGAATGAAAGAGATGCTCGAAAGTTCATATGGGTTATCATTTTGGATTATCAACCCAAATAATTGTCTAAGTACTCAAAATAAGTGGTGATGTAAAAAATAGTAGGAGAGTATTTGTTCTCAGGATCTTGTTGTTTAATAGAATGTGTGTGGTTATTTATAAAAATTAGTTTGGCTGCAAGTCAGGGTGATATTAAAAGGAAGGATTTGCGCCACTAGAGTTTGTGGGTTAAAAAGATGAATAAAAGAATATATTTGTTTTTATTATTGACATATTACAAAGCTAGACGATGATGTAAATATTATTTTATTTTTGTGGGTGGATCAAGTTTTCTCAAGTACTAACTTATGATATATCAATGCAAAGCACATGAATTCTAGTAATTTTATATAAGTCAAAATATAACACCCACAATTAGTTAAAATTATAAAACAACCCCAGAACTACAATAAACTTATCAGGGAAATTAAAACCCTAGGAAATGCAGAACAATCGCATGATGGAGAAGAAGGAGAAAAGTTGCAGAGCTCTTGAACAAATCTCAGGCGCCGGAGAAGATAAGGTAGCAAACCTCGTTGAGCTCCCATTTCCAGTACTATCACATGAAATTCTCTTCAAACGTCCTATCAAAGATGTGAAACACTGTAGATCCGTGAGCAAAACATGGCGTGAAGTCATCTCCGATCCTGATTTCTCTGTCTATTATGCGAAGAATTCGAAGCATACTCCTCTGTTGTGTTTCCCTGTCGAGGAAAAGGTCCGTGAGTATGCGTACCACCTCTATTTGTTTGAAATTCCTCACAGTGGTGGTGAGTACTTGAGAACTGAAATTGTCCCCAACTTGCTCCCTGGCTGGTTCGATAAAACCCGCCGTGATCGAGTTAATTTCACTTTCGTTGGCTCGTGCTGTGGTTTTATATGTTTGAAGAGGATGAAGGATGATTGTGATACTGTTTACGTTACTAATCCGATTATGGGATGTGGAGATTTGGTTGTGCTTCCGGAAGTAGCTAGTGAGAAGGATGTGAGATACTTTTTCGGTTTCAGTCAGGATAGGATTAAGGTGCTGAGGTATGTTTTGGAGATGAAGGAAAGGGTGAGGCGATGTGAGATTTTCACAGTTGGATCTGATGATCGTTGGAGAAGTTTGCCGTCTGCCTCAATCCGACGAATGGCTCACGATTCAGAGGTGGTTGATTTTAACGGGGTGCTTCACTGGCTTCCTGAAATTGTAGTGCCTAACTTCTTGAATACATTTGATCTTGCTAAAGAAGAGCCCGGTCAAATTCCAGCACCTCCTCGGGTATATCTGATTAAGAAGTATGTGGAGTTGAGGGCATTCAACAATCGCTTGACCTTGATAGACTACCGTTCATCGATTACTATATGGACAATGCAAGAGTATGGAGTCGCAGGGTCTTGGACTAAAGATGTGATACTCATGCAGTGGATATCACCTACATTAGTGGGAACTACATTAGTGGAAAAAATCAGAACTATTGCACAATCAATAGATGGGAACATCATCTTTGCAAATTTAGACAATTCGTCTATGGTGAAATCTCTCTACTCCTATGATGTTCATCAGAAGAAGGGTTCTCAAATTGCGAGATTCAGTGGTCCAAGGATAAATGCGAAAGACTTTTACTCATATGCTCCAAGTTTTTATCTTCATGCAGGCAAGTGGCGTCACAAGGACGCTGGAGAGTGTTCCACCAATAGTGATGAGGAGCAAGGAATGGCAGATAAGCAGCTTGAAGCTACCCATGGATGAAGTCGCAACAGCCTCGGTTTTTTCTATGGTGCAGCGTGTGTTTTATGTGTTGTGAGGTTATCAACATGCGCTTTGTGGCTCATCTATATTGTTTTTGTATGTCTGTTTTAAATTATTGTGTTTTAGACTATTTTATAAATCATTGAATTTAGAACTATTTGGTTTTTTTCGAATTGTTCTCGGACTCATGACTTATTATATATTATGCTATCCTAGAGTTTATGTCTCTCAATGTTCCACTTCCACCCTATCTTTTTTTTTTTTTTTTTGAGTCACAAGCTTGGCTCGAGCTAGGTTAGGCTCGAACGAGACAAGCCCGAACCTTATTTTTTACTCTTTCCTTAACGAGTCCGCTCGGCTCGAACGGCAAACGAGCCAAGCCCGGCTCGTATAACAGCACTAATTGCAGCGAACAACAATAGAGCTTTGATTCTTCTTCATTCACGAGCTTCATCAATTATCAATGGAGGATTCGAGGTGTTAAGGAGCTTCTTCTCCTTACGCATTGACCTAGAACCGCAGCGTTATACTCGTCGAAGTTTTGCGATGATGCCTTTATGCTTTCCTTTACTCGCCGTTTCCTGCTCCAACACCGTTCTAATCATGGTAACAACTGATAATATCTTCCAATTTCAATTCATCATCTGCTCAATTGATTGAAGTTGTTATTCTTAGTATTTAGCATAAGCTAATTGCTGTTTGATTTGGTGAAGTATCTGTTTTAGCTTTGAACTGTTTGCTTGCTAATTGTTGTTAACTGTTAATTGATTATAGGATCCGGCTAAACCTTCTGCTACACCACGTGGTTTAGTTAATGTGCCTTCCTGTGAGCTCTTTCCGGTCGGTTTGATCGATGGTGAAGGTTTGTTCTGTTATGTAACCTGTAGTAGTATTCCTTTATCTACTTGCAATGTTGCTATTGCGAATACTTTTTCGTTTGTTTCGATTGCACTAAACCAACTGGCATGACAAAATTCACTGAGGATCCTAGTAATCTGTGTATGTGTTTGATATTTAGTATGTTCACGAATTACGAGTTCATGTTTTGCTGCTTTTATATTTTTCCATAGAGGGGAAGCCTTGCAATCTGGCTGTTTGTTACTGTTTGAGTTATCGCAAGATACTCGTCAATTTGTTAGGTTGATTTCTTGGTCGCCTGTTGGCCTGTCTAACAATGCTGGGTATGTGATTTGGTTTCTCTTGCACTGCTATTTGGCTTTTGAATTGCGTGATATAGGATTAATTGTGATTTATTTTAAGGTGGGACGTGGGGGAGTATATAGAGAATAAGATAACATAAACGAAGAGCTACACAAGATATCATAATTGATGCATAAATGTTACTTAAATCTGTATTTTGATGATTTATAGATATCTGACTATAATAGGCTTACTCAACAAAGTCCAGAAAAAGCCTTTGCTCTTGACTCTGCTCAGGTACTGCTTATTAATATACCTAACGTTTATCACATCAGGTAACTGAGCTAGCTCATTCGAAGGCAGTAGTTATCAGAACATTAGCTTATTATGTCGAATCGAGGTTTGGTTTTGAGGAAGTTTGATTAATTGGTCTCTGAAATGATATACTAGTATGATTGACTTAGAAATGTTGAAATTGTAATGTACTAGTTATCAGAAAATTAGCTTATTGTAATGTTGACATACCAAATATATCATAATGTGCCATTAGCGGGTTTTGTACTTTCCTGTTCAGTAATTTAAAGTTAAATATGTAAGTAAATAGATACACATACAAATAGTCTTATTCTAATACTTTAACATTCGTCTGTTGTTTGGAATGTTTTGAAGAGATGTTTGTATGGTTTTATTTATGTATATATTGCTTCTGTTGACATGTGTGTTATTATTCTAATTGTTACTTGAGGTGTAATGTTTGATGTAACTTTGCAGGTTGCTAAAGGACCTGTGAGCAGACTTTGCTTGGAGGCAGAAGAATGTTTAATCAACGAAAGGTGGCTGGACTTTGCTTCTCTGATGATCACATCTGCTGATGTGGTCTTCTCTAAAGCTCCAGAGAGGGGTAATGGTGTTTGCTTTTTAATTCATCATACTTGTTTTGGGGAAGCAATACATTTCCAATGCTTTAATTATTGGCTGTCTAAGAAGATCATCCAACTTCTGGCATTCTGTTGCATCACTTCATGACTGACTGATAATCTGTAATTTACTAATTTGTCCCAGGTCTCGAAAGCATTTATACTGTTGTCTGCAGCCTTGTCAAGAAGCCTGAGAGTTTGGACCAGAAACATGAGATTGCTGAGCTTATAACAACAAAGGTTTAATTTCCCAACGGCCTAATGAGAAGCCTGCTTTGCGCTTTAAGATGTAATACACTTCGAATATGTCACTGAAGTTATACAGCATACTCTATCATTTTCGCCTGACTCCAATAATCTATCCATTCTTCTCCAGCTTGCTTAATCTATATAACATGTTGGAGAATCCATATAGCCAGTTCTATGTATATGAAGGCCCTTAACATGGCAATCAGTGGAAAGGTCACTGAGCATGTTCTGCCATCTTTTAAGAAGCTGGATAGCTTTTTGAAGGAGTGGAATCTTGGAGTTAAGGATCAGAGAGATCTCTTTCTTGCAGTTGCTAATATTTTGAAGGAGAACAAGGGGTGAGACAGCTCGGTGTTTTATAATTTCTTATACCTTTTCACCTTATTTGAAGAATTATCCATACTGTTGTTTTTCTTATTCTAATGTAATATACATGTCTGGAATTTCAGCTCAGCAAAAGAGTCTTTTGATTATCTTGTCAAGTACCTGGCAACATTTTCTGGTGAAAACGAATCAACTTTGGCTGAAGACAAAGAAGAAGCTGTGCGTGCGGTCATTGAATTTATCAAGGCACCTGATATGTTTCAGGTATATCTGTTGTTTTATGCGGTATTTTCAGGTATCTCTAACATTCAGGTTAGTTTGTGTTAGCTTAATGATTTAAGTTTCCTCTCCACAGATTGTGTTCAGAGAAGATTTTGGTACTGAAGGCCGTGGTGGAATATGGGTATATTTTACATCTTTTTATGTTATGCAATTTAATTTTACTGATTGTGCTCTTCTTTACTTCGCAGAATTATCCGTGACATTAAGTAAGTCTTGCTCATACCGATTTTGGTTTCGTTTCGGTTTCGGTTAGTTTTTGTGTATCGTTGATCCTTGGTTTGTATTGTAACTGTTCGAGCATTTCTGATGCTCTTTAGTGATATATAAATTTTTAGCCGTTTCAAAAAAAAAGTATTTTTTTCATTAGTGGAGTTCCTGACATATTCTTCTTAAATATGCTATATTGCCTCATCCAATAGTAGATCTTGTTGGTATCGGATTTACCCAAAAGTACCTATCTTTTGTTTTATCATCCTTGTAATAACTAATAAACATACTGTTGGAACTTGGAAACAAAAACGGAACGGTTTGGCCTTCATTTATGACCCCTGCAGACCTTAGTCTCTAGATCATGACCTATTCGTGCAAATTTCCAGGTTCTTTGCCTTGTGGACATGGAGAAGCCAGTTTCTCTGACACCTGAGCATATTTGAGATGAGAAAGTAAAGGTATGTTCAGTATAAACCTGTGCCTATTTGATTTGTGGTTTAGTTTGTAAGTGTGGATTCTCTTAATTTGAATCTATTTCTAGGCCTTCTCTTTGCATATATTGCACCTCAATTCAGAGCTGTTTATGGAACAATCTCACCGGCTTGCAGGTTCTCCAATCTGTTCTTCCGATCAAAGATGAACACGTGGTGATTGGACAGTATAATGGCTATAAGGATAATCCAACTGTTCCAGACAACTCAAACTCCCCCACTTCAGGTACACAAGGATGATCCAACACATCCAACATGTACATACATTACTTACAGTCAATGGTGGCAAGTGGCAACAATTAGAAGTACTTGTTTGAGTACATTTCTGTTTGAGAATAAAGGACTGGTGTTAAGCATGGACTTAATTGCTAGTGTGGTATCTGGTACTGGAACTAAATAACTTGTATTCCTGTCGTGGCTCTGTTACTTCGGTAGAAAGCGGAAGAGGAAGATTACATTCTTATGCTTTTCTTTATAAGTTTCGTCGGTGCTAAGTTGCTTTCTTGTTCAAATGGATGCTCTGATACAGGTTATTTCATTAAAGCTGCACAGAATTAGTTGAGAAGGTGGAGGCACAGATGGTAATTTTCTTCTTGTTAGTTGTTGTTGAATTTGTTACTATTACATTAATATTCTGGAATAAGTTTTTTTTAACTGATTGCCACTCTTTTTCCATTTAAAAATGGGTGTTCGGTCTAATGGTATTGGTATGATACTAGCTCACATTATGCGAGAGTTTGTGAGTTCGATTCTCGCAGCACTCTGAGATTATTTGTTTGAATTGTGGCATATAGGCTATAGCAAGTAGATTTCTCTATTTACATCTTACAAAAATCAAGATTTTAGCTTTAATAGGGTCTGGTGATAAATTACCGGTTTTTTTAGCATTAGGGTTATTTACAACTTTTACAAAGAGTTGTAAATTTCAAATGCGACTCTTAATTTACACTTTAAAAAAATACGACCCAAAATTTATGACTCTTATATAAGAGTAGTAATTTGAAAATACAACTCCTAATTTGTACCGAAACTAAAAAATATGATCCACCCCTATTGCGACCCCTTTAAGAGTCGTAATTTTAAATTACAACTCTCTTTTGGAGTCGCAGTAGAGCAAAATTCTTGAAGTGGGCTTTGAATTACTCTCATTCCATGTAAAATTTCACACAGCTGTGTTCATGTTCAACATGCAGGTGGACAGCAATTACACAATTAGCCCATCATGGTATGACTTATGTGCCAATAGGCTACACATTCGGTAGCAAATAGAAAATAAACGTCGTTTGGTTGTCAATGGTGGTCGTGCATTTTCTCTACTCGGAAAAGGAGCTGCTCGTTCTTTGATTTGCTTCAACACCAGTTATTCGCCAAATGACGTCTCATGTTCAAGATTGCTACAAGTGTTTTTAGCACCCTTGCAAAAGTTACCCGAAGATATTGTGCAAATGGTTAATTTACGATACCTCATACTTTCAACACATAGTTTCCCGTCTTCTTTAATATCCTTGTTGTGGAATCTGGAGACCCTGACTGTGAATGATTACATAGGATGGGTCACTCTTCCATGTGACATCTGGAAGTTATGACACATGAAAGCAGTTTATCTTTGGTCGTCTTGGGGTCATTCTGCAGGAGCCTCCCACTTCGGAGTTTGTGCTTGAAAAATTGACACGCTTGAATGGGTACAAGATTTGAGTGATAAGGTGCTTAACAACATTCAAAATATTAAGCATTTGAAAACTGATAATATGAAAGACGGTAAGCGTGTTCCAATTCCTAACATGGTCCAATGTCATAAACTTGAAACATTGAATATTATGGCACCAACAATAAACCTGAAGAGTCATATGTTTCCTGATTCCATCAGACAGTCATTGGTTCATTGCCAAATCTTCAAATTCTTTACATACGTGGTAATTGTTTCAAGGGTGAAGAGTGGACCACAAGTGAAGGGGAGTTTCAGAGCCTCAAATATTTGTTAATCGGGCATTGTGAGCTAGTGAGTTGGAGAACAGAGGAGTGTTCTCACTTCTCTACCCTTGAGCATTTGAATATTCGGGGAATGAAAGACTTGGAGGAAATCCCAGAAGCTTTTGGAGAATCAATGACACTTCAATCTATCATGTTGGATTTTTGCAAGGATAGTAGTGTTGTTACATCTGCGAGGAGAATACTGGAACAACAAACCAACGGTGGTAATGATCAATTTACACTTGACATTGGCTGTGGGATTTACTCTGGGCCTCAAGATGAAGAAGGTGAAGAACAACAAACCAACGCTGAATATGGTTATGTTCAGTTTAGACCTCAGATTGACTTAGAGGCAGAGCTCTACTCCTGGCCGCAACATGAAGAAGGTGAAGAAGAGGGAGATGAAGGTGATGAAGAAGATTCTGATGAGGACGAAAAGGATGATGAAGACGATGAAGGTAATCTCCGTTCAATTTGCACTTCCCTCGTATCTATTGACCAATTTACTTGTGTGGCGTTTTTCTCAATTTGTCATTTCTTTTTTAAGCTTTTAAATTAACCATTTTGAACCAAGTAAATTAACAAGATAAGTATATTAACCACATTTTAAGTTCAAAGATGAAAGATCACCTTAATTGTTAAGGAACTTTGAAACTTCAAATAATCATGTGTGTGCAAAACAACGATATCTGAAAATCATTATGTGATGTAATAAAAAATTGCTCCTTGTTTTATAAATTAAGAAGTAAGATAAACAAGTTTTTCTCAAAACTTTGTGTTTCTTTTGACCTCCATCCAAACATCAGTTGATGATAGTTATCTCTTGAAACAGCTGGAAAAGTTGCTGCCTTGAAGGTTCTACCGTTCCCCATCAATTATGACTTCCAACTTCATAATCTTTCTTGCTGCGTTGAAGGTTCATATGATGAAATGTTGCAAAAGATACCTCGATCGGGTAATTTAATTGTCTGACTACTATTTTTCTGTTCCTTAATCTCCTTTAACAGTTTACACAGAAACTAAATTTTATTGTCCTTTCTCTGCTGCTACATTAGAATTTTGATATGGTTGTGGAGGACACAACGATTCGGGCTCCAAGAGCTGCATATATTGAGTTTCCATTACCGTATTGTGAATCCGGGGTCATTCTAGTGGTTAAAAATCTGAAGCCATTTGACATGTGGATCTTTATCAGGCCATTGAGGTGGGATCTCTGGTTGGTAATACTTGCAGCCTGCATTTGGGTAGGCGTCACCCTCTACTTGATGGAAAGTCGAGTGACCAAAACCATGCAATTCGATGAATCGATCTCCATTAGTCATTCTTGCTTTCCCTGCAAGTAATATTTGTTCTCTCATCTTGAATTTTACGGTCATGCATGTCTGATACTCCTACTTGATTCAGCTGTGTCTTAATTGGTATATATGTTTGGTTAATTTGCTTTACTTTGTTTGCACAACACAGGTGATAAGGTGTCGAACCTCTTTTTGTGTTACTGTCTTGGATATTCATGGCAACTATACTAATGTAGAGCTACACTGCAAACTTATCAGCAATTTTGACAGTCGGTCAACTGAAATTCGCGTTGAAAGCTTTTTAAAACAGAATCATAATACAGTCTTCTTCCTGTTTCAAGTGTTCTTTTACCTTTTCATTGCTTATTTGAGCTGCATTTTAACCAAAAGAAAGAATAAAAAGTATTCTATTCATGAACTAATTCTATGAAGTTCTTATTTGTGATTCAGTGTATGAATTATGTTCGTTTTGTGACACCACAAATTATTCAATTTGATATTACATGAGGCATCTTGCCAAGTTACCGCACGTAACAAGGTGCAAAAGTACTAGTTACTACATTGGTTACCAGGGGGGCTTCTTTCATGAAACAATTTCTAGCTGACCAACTCCATATTAGTGCATCAAGGCTTAGAACTATACTTCTCCATATTACTGCGTTGTAGTACATTATACATCTCAATCAATCTACCAATCTACCAACATCTAATAAGTGACCAAGGCAAAATCACTGTTCCGTACTGTAGCTTTTTACTGTAACTTCCTGTAGCTGGGCTGGTTTGTTATTTTGTCTGAATATTGGGGCCAGTATGATAGAATTTTAAACCTTTCTACATGGATGTTTGTGTAGAGATGTATGGGAGAGACTGGTCTGACTCGTGAGGAGATTTATGGGAGAGATTTTCAAGTAGAAAGGAATTTTATCGTATCTGATGATGACCTTGCATCTGTCAACAGATTAAATGTGAAGCAGAAGGCAGCTTTTGATAAAAT
>JAQRGC012074574.1:0-14482 GCA_028659135.1 Plantago lanceolata
GAAACACCGTGGGTGATCGCGTTGTACCAAAACATCATCGTTTCGCCATGAATTCGATCCAAAAGTACGACTTTCACCTAAAACCTGAAAATACAAAGACAAAGGGAAACGTGACACTATTCTAATAAAATGCAATGAAAATGCATGCAAGAGGATAGCTAAGTAGGTGAAAAAATCATCAAATAAAGTGTAAAAACACTTGTCATCAACATTGATCTCAAAATCGATGATCTCGAAGAACATCCAATGACTTCTCTAAAGATTTTTACTACATAATGCTCATTGTAATCATTTAAGGGTTAATTACAAATTAGTGATATTTCTAATAGTTTCTATCAAACAAGTGATAGATGAACTTCAAAATAGTGTTTAAATATATTCTTACTAAAAAAGTCTTCCATTATTTTTTGATCTATTCTATTTGTTAGAATTTTTTTCCCACTTTTTTACTAATTTATAGGTGATTTGTTTTATTATCCATGCATCTAAATCTAATTAAGCACTTTTTTTTTCTTTTATTCTTTTAATTAATCGGTTGCTTCTTTTTACCTTCAACAACTCTTCCTTCAAGAAGGATCCTTTATTTCTTCTTCATTATCTTCTTCAAGCAATTGTATTCCTTATTTCAAGCATCTTAATATTTTCCTTTCTTTTATGTCCAAGCATCAATTTTCAAACATCTCTTTATTGTATTTTTGTAAGCATCGTTAATAGCGAAGAGATACTTGTTAAAAAGTTAATTAAATTTATCTGATAATAGCAAAGAGATGTTTGTTAAAAAGTTATTTAAATTTATCTGATAATAGCAAAGAGATGATTGTTAAAAAGTTATTTAGATTTATTTGAGATAAAGAACGTGAGATAATGGGTTTAGGTGGAGAAAATATAGGGAGTAAGTTAGATGAAATTAGGAGAATTAATACTGAAATTAGTGTAATCGGTGATTTGATAGAAACTATTCACCAAATTGATATAAAAATTTGGGCATTGCTAGCGTCCGTACCCGTCCATTTTGCTTAACGTCCGTCCAGTATGCTTATATGCATTGTCAGCCCTCAGATGAACTTTAGAATTAAAATTTGTTGTTATGTTCAATGTTGACCGTTGATCAATTTGCAAGATTTTATAAGAGTTTAACAATGGCATATTCATAAATAAAACTTTTTACAACTTCATATATGTCCATAAATTGAAAAAATACAAAATCAAAATTAAAAAATAAAAATTAAAAAGCTCAAAACTTTAAAAGAGTTTTAAACACATTAAATCAAATAATGTACAAGCTTTTCTTATTCTTATACTACTAGCTCTCTCTGCTAAATTTGTCTGAAAGCTGCTGGCGGGGAGTAATGAGAGCTTTATATAGTATATATTCTTTTTTAATGGTAGTAGAATTAGAAATTAATTTTAAGGCATTGAGAGTGAGGCTGCTTTTTATTTAATCCCTGAGAAATCAAACCTGTGTATTTTAATGTGTTTAAAGCTATTTTAATGTTTCGGGCTTTGTAATTTTTATTTTTTAATTTTAATTTTATATTTTTCAATTTATGGGCATATATAAAGTTGTATAGAGTTTTATTTACAAATATGCCATTGTTAAACTCTTACATAATCTTACTAATTGATCAACGGATGACATTAAATATAACAACAAATTTAATCTGTAATACTCATTTAAAGGCTGACAATGCATATAAGCATATTGAATGTATGTTAAGTAAAAATGGATGGGTACGGACGACAGAAATAGCCTAAAAAATTTAGGTCACACTAGTTTAATAGAAACTTCTTACACTATTCACCAATTTGTAATTATTCCATCATTTAATATCTTCTATTTTGTGATTATCTTTAAAATGTCTCTATTTTCAATATATTGTCTACATTTTCTTTTCTATAGGTGGTCGTTTTCGTTTCTAAGACTTTTCACCGACTTCCTACTTTGTTTGAAACTCGAAGCCACAAATCATGAAGTTAAGAAATATATTCAAATGATTTTCAACATGCTACATCCTTATAGAGATATATCATTGCGTGGTTTGGCTAATTTTAAAAATATGGTTAGCTATTTCTTAGAAATTGATAGCGTATGGTATTGGAGAGAAATTGTATGCAAGCAAATTTCTGACATGTTAGGTGTAGATTACGAAGGACTTCTCATTAAAAGGTTTTGTCGTGATCACAATGCCATTCTAGTGTTGCAACACGTGTCGTTGCATGCATGACGTGTTGCAACACATGTCAATGCATGCATAGTGTTGCAACACTTGTAATTGCATGCATATTTTCGGTCCATGTGTCACTTAATGCATATTGTTGCAACACGTGATACTACATCCGAAACAAAGCGTTGCATGCCGAATGTGCAATTACAAGTGTTGCAACATTGTGCATGCAGTGACACATGTTGCAACACCATGCATGCAATTGAAACGTGTTGCAATACGTGCCATGCATGCAATCGACACGTGTTGAAACACTAGAATGACGTGATCATGACAAAACCTTTTAATGACATGTGTGAATTGCGCGAACTTGCTCATATCGTACTCGGGATTGATCAATGCGCGAACTTGCTCGCTTACACGATCGTCTAATTTCGAGCATGAATCGATCATGGAGTAGAAATGATCGTTGCTCAAGAGCAAAAATTCACGTTACTTCCATTAATGGCACAGATCTCACAACACTCTTGAAGACCTTGAGTATGTTTGGGAGAGACGGAACTGTAGATCATTTAAAGTTGAAATTGTTTCTCTTTAAATCTTTTGAATGGTGATGGGAGAGGATTCCTTCATCTTGCTCATACAATAGTTTAAGTCTCTATTACAAGTTTACAATAACCCATGATGGACCCGACCGATCCACGAGGGTTTGGGTAAGGATCTGCTATTTTCATCTGAAAACTCATTATTTTCATTATTTTTAGTTCAGTTCTGTTCAGTTGTGTTCCAACTTGATTAATTATATGTCATACTGCACTTCAGTTTTGTTATATTCAGTTCTGTTCAGAAAAGAACACAATCTAAATCCTGATCCGATCCAGGTTGCTGCAATTATCCCGTTTTACTATGAAAATGTCATCAAAATGAGCAAACCAAACAAAGTTTGTAGTGGTGAATGGGTTAAATTTGTCTGGTAACGAACAGCTCTGAAACCAGCAAAACGATGCAGTTCCTCTCCGTCGCGGCACCGGGCGGTTGCACTTCCTCCTCTCTCATCCATTCTCAGGCAGGTTCACAATCCATCTCTCTCTTTCCCACTTGCGCCGTTTCTATCTTATTCTTGATTTTACGTCACTTATTTCATCAGCACAACAAGGCACTTCTTCTTCGGCACCCAAAATTGGGAAAGCACCGTCAGCCGCCACAAAATGGCCTCAAACTGGAAGTGCTCAAGTTCTTGGCTCCAGCAGTTTTGTCTGCCATTGTTACCTTATCCCCAATCTCCAACCCCCCTGGTTATTTTTGCCCACCCTATCTAATTATCTCTCCTTACATTGTTTAACTTCATTAAACTTACAATCTTCAATTGATTCTTCAAATTGTGACCACTAACTATTTCGATTGGTATATGTTGGTTTCTTGTAATTTTATATAATTATGATCAAGTTTAGAGCTTTGAATTCAGTATGCTATCTGTTAGGCTCTGTTCAGTTCACGTTAATTTTAGTTATGTTCATTTCAGTTCAGGTCAATTTAATTCAATTCAAGTTTAAGTTTGCTTAGTTCAAATTTGTACTTCAATTCAGTTCAGGTTCAGTTTGGTTAACACTCTAGGTCGAATTGAACGGAGCCTTACTCTCGTTCATGTTTCTTATCAACATATGAGTCCTTACGAAATGCTGCCAAATCGAATAGTGTTCTTTGTTTGAAAATGTGATCAATGAATTTCCAGACTGTGTGTTACGATGAATGTATCTGCAATTAGTGTCTAATTCTGTAACTGTAATTGCTACTTCTTTTTGTTCTGTTTCTTCACTTGCTTTGTGGATAGACCGGGAAACAATTAATAGAAATTTGAGTATGAGAATAAGTTTTTTCACATGTAGTATAAATTGTAGGTAACTGATCTTATATTGTAGTCGCAGAATTTTTTTTCCTTAATCGAGTCCTCGCGGTGCTACTTTTGGTTTCTACTTTCTAGGATGTCACTCTTTGAGGTTAACATGGAGGCAATGTTATCTGTCATTCGACAAGTCTTGTGGATTTGATAAAAGAGGGCAGAACTAGCAACAACTTAGTTGTGTGTGTGCAACATAGGTCTACATTATGAAATGTCTTCGTTTCTCTGATGCAGTGTCACTTGCACAGACGGTTGATGTTCAAAGAGGTGCAAACTTGTTTCAACGGACCTGCATTGGATGCCATGATACTGGTGGAAATATCATACAGCCTGTGAGTATACTCTTAATCACATCTCCCTTACTAAATGGATGCCTTCAGTAGTTCAGTATGCCATTTTGCTAACATTGTCATATTTCCAGGGTGCAACACTGTTCTTGAAAGATTTGCTAAGGTAATGACTTTTATTACTGTGTTCTACATTTACTGCATCAATGAAGTGAAATTTTGAATGAAATCTGATACCATAGGCTTATCCGATTCTACGAGCCAACAATATGCCAATAGTACATGGATTAGTATAGCTCCCCTAAGTTGGATATTGTTTGTTCCTGCAAATTCGTTAAAAAGAAAAGAATTAATGAGACCACACGTAGTGCAGAAATGGAGTTGATACGGAAGAGGAAATATATAAAGTCACTTACTTTGGGAAAGGACGAATGCCTGTAAGTTCATGTAGAGCAGAAATGCAGAATGTATATCTTGACTACGTAAATGTTTAGTTGAGCATGACATGTCCATGTTTATGAAGGGATTTGGAGTAAATTGCACACCGAGAGGTCAGTGCACATTTGGACCTCGATTGAGCGAAGATGAGATTAAAGTGCTGGCTGAATTCGTGAAGTCACAAGCCGATCATGATTGGCCTGCCATAGTAACTACTGATGCAGAGTAGTTCTCCCAACAAGAGAAGATCACTGTAAGAAGCAGCATGGTAACTCCGGTTAGAAGTTTAAAACAATTGATTGTTCGTCGTTTGTATTAGGTATCCCTTTGTATTGTACGTAGGAAGGAAAGTGAGACATGATATCTCCTAGATCTTGTTGCTGGAAATGGAAAATTCTGAGAATCAACCCACATGTAGGGGAGACAGGAGTGCTAAAGGTACAACAACAAGTTGAAGCAATGTAATTGTGAGAATTTGGCTATGGAAATCATTTGCCAGCTCCTGTTTGGATTTGGAATCTTCTGCTATGTGAACTGTGCTTACAATAAACATACCCAGAAAGGTTAAAGGTAGTTGAAAGCAAGATCTTAGAATTAAAATATGCAATGTCTTTTCAATTTTAAAAAGTTTTCAGCTCAGCATCCTCTCATTTCCATATCCTTCATCGAAGATGTCGCAAACTTTGTCGGGGAGGATCGTGAGTGGTCGTAAATTTGAGGAATGCAACCAACACTTTGTATAACTGCTGATGAAAGTTTGCACTAGTATTATTCTATTGAATGAGATATAATTATCTTCAAGTATCCTATCCATAGTTATGGTGCACATATATCTGTTACAGGTTAGAAGAACTAGCTAGCTCATAACAAAAATGAAATTTTTTGTGCATGGCAGTCTCTAGATGGAAAATTTTAATTATGAGATAATAATTATAAAATTTTAATAATATTGTTGACATAAAAGACAGATTTTTTGGATCCTGTACACTTAGATTTCAATACCAACACTCAATCAATCAGATACAAGTTGGAAAAAGAAAGAAAATGTTAAGAATTTTTTGAGGTAGAGAAAAAATAGAAAAGGTTATCTTGAACTTAAGTCTGCAGCAAACAACCACCATCTCTTAATCACATGAAGATGCCAAACTGTTTAGGCTAAATTACAAAGCAAAACCATGTGATTGTGAACACATTTCCACCCACTAATTCATTAATGACTTTATAATGCCACCCTTATGGTGCCCGAGTGGTAAGGGTGCTGGAGTAGCAACGAGAGGTTAGGGGTTCGAACCCCAATGGAGTCATAAGGTGGTATGGATGGTAAAGGAAATGTAATATTGTAGATTAGGAATAGGAATTTAATAGATTTGGCCAATTAAAATAAAATAAAATTAATGACTTTATAATACTCTCTCTGTTCCATATTAATCTTTTTAACTTTCCTTTTTGACGTTCCAATACATTCTTCCTAACCCAAAAATGGAAATTTTTTACTCCCACTCATCAATTCTTTATTATTTCTCTTTCCTACCTTATACACTATCTCAAAACTTTATTACACAATTACCATTTTATCAATATAATACTCCAAACAAACTAATATTATATAATTTTTCTTAATCTAATATAAAGTTCCCCCTTAAGAAGATTATTATGGAACGGAGGGAGTAACAATTTTATACGTATTCCTTTTCATCTGTTTACTTGGATTTTAGTACTTCATCCGTCTCATACGAAATGTTTCATTTGATTTTAATACTCCATCCGCTCCATTACCCGAGCTATATTGTATAACCTTAGAATGACGATTTTAAAATGCGTAGAATCCAAGGGGAGGGAGTTATTAGTAATGAGACGTAAGCGTGGTTTTGGTGGTCCGTTGGGTTAGGGCCATAAAGAGCCTGCATGAGACAATGTCATTGTTGGGTTTGTCAATCATGGGATGACAGACAACATGAGAAGAACTATTCATATGAGCTAAGGACAAATTCTCTGCTCATCTCTGCAACTACCTTTCATCACTCTTTTGTCTTTTAATTTACTTTTATTGTATAATCCATTCTTTATATGTCTTGCCATTTTGTTACTACTACTATTTTGTCTCTTCTTTCTCTTTAGATGCCCATCAAAATTAATTATTGAGACATACCACTAGATGCTTTCTGCAGTGCTTCCTCAACTTAAATACCAAAAGGAAACTTTGTTTAGGGATTTCTTTTTCCCCAAATCCGCACCGTATCTACTACATGCAACTAATCGTGAAACATTGGCGGGTGGTGTTTTTAAGTGAACTTGAGTCCTTTTTGCTACTTGAGCCGGCAAGGCAACAATTGTTGGTGTTTGTAGCAAGACGATGAGGTAAAAACACGCGAACCGATTAAGATGATTTGCGCGAATCTTGAGAGAAGGGGGGGACTGGGTGCAGGCTGGTTGAGAGAGTGACTGAAAGCAACAAGTTAAGGCAAAAAAACTGGCGCATGCAGCTGCTATGAAAGGAGCCTATAACAATAAAATCTGTCCGGGGCATTTGCAGCCCATGTGAGCATGAGTTTTCACATAACAAAACCATGCGCCGTTCAAATTAATTTACACTCTGTCTCTCCTCAAAAGTCTACATCAATTTATTCACTAAAATTCATTGCTTTTATCTACTTTCAGCTCATCTCTCATCTTACCCCCCAACTAATCATATCATATGATCATATCTCCCCCTAGCTACTACCCAAAAGTACAATTAATCAGTCACTTCTAATAGTAGTTCTCTTCATCATATGCGGAAAGTTCAACGGTCACACCCATATGTGCGGACCAGAGTGTTTGTGTATTGTAGGTGCATCTGGTTATGCGACCAGCATCAAATAAACCGTCACGACTCACATGTTTAGATCTCCACAACCCTCATTGCATACAAGTACAACTTAGCAATCTCTTTTAATGAAATAGTAAAGCACATAGTATATGTATGACATGATTTTGAATGAGTAAAAAAGTAATTATAGACAAGTTAGGCAGTAGTTATGATGCTTGGTAGCTGCTAGTCTTAATGTATAACAGTAATATAAACATAATGGAGCAATTTGACAACCATAATAAATAGTTGTATAGTAGGAGTATAATAGTAACACAGCACACAATTAAAAATAATGTTAATGGAGGTTGAGAACATGACCAGTAGTGGTCCTGTGCATGTTAGCATTTAGCAATAGTATTAGTATTACTATTAGGTTAATTAGCTAACTTAGCTCCAATTCCAGTAAAGATATGATTTTTCCATATCCTATTTGAGGGGAGGGAGATGAAGAAACATCATATCATATCCAGTCTGTATCTATCTATCTAGTAACCAAATCTTGGCTAGCTAGCTAACTTGATACATATACATAAAACACCTCACTTCTTTCCTTCTTTCTATATAAACATGAGACCTTTTCCCAATCAGGGCAAACCATATTTTGTATTCTTTTTTCTGTGTCTAGCTATTAGCTAATTACTGTTGTTGGTTTGAGAGGTTGAAGCTGCCAGCATGATCTGATTACAGAGACTATTCATGGATTCAATAATCAGATGAAATTTCAAGAATCAGGTCATCTAGCAGCTTCAATCCTTCTCCAACAATTCCATTCAAATTCTTGTAACAGTTACCTCAATCCCGGTAAGCGGTAACTTCTTTCTTCATCAATTACCTTACATGAAACTATATTATACATGTTCCTTTTTCTTTTGGTTGTAATCTAATTTGTGATTATTCATAATCTGGAGGTGGATTTAATTTGAATAGCTACTCAAAGTAATTTTATATGCAGGTCTTGTTACAAGTTTGATCCTTAAGGCCATTATTTACAGATTGACAATATGATGAGTTTCAACATGCATTATAAACAACACTGTTCATGTAACAAATATTAGCTAGAAATTGTTACTACAAAACTTGATAGTAAATGAATTCATGTTGAGACCTTGTTAAGATTCTTAAAAGTTGAAGTATCTTTATAATGAGTATTCTTTGATACTATAATTCTATTCTAATTGCTCTTTAGACATTCAGACATGAATTAAGTTCTTCATGCTATCATACAAACAAAGGTTATTGTTTATGTTAGATTAACCACAGAGCTACAGAAGCATTAGCAAACGCATGACTATGCTATAAGCATTAGCTTTCTGTAATGCTGTTGCTATATATGGTTTTGCTGTACTAATTTGCTTTGATGCTATGGAATTATTATAGATGTGATGCTCATATAGTGTACATGATACTATATACATTGCCACATACTCTTACTCGTATATTATATAAATACCTCTAGATCATGTAAAAGAGCAGCAGTGCCATTGTAGTTTTTGAAAAGAACTGGTTCAGTACTTCTTCGATCACAAGTGTTCTCATTTCAAGATATATAACAAGACTTATTATTGTACTTCTGTACAAGTTAACTCATTTTATTTGATTGAAATTTCACATGTTGTTCGTGACATGTTCTCCAGCCCAAGAATGATAGCAAACGGTTCCTCCCTCCCTGCAATATACGGTTCAAATCAACGGTTCAATGCACCGTTTGGATGCCAAAAGTGCCAGAAAGAAAACTCCACATGACCACATCTGAGTTTATGATTCTTACAGTAGTGATTGTGTCTTATAACTTACAAAACAAAGTTTGCATATAGGGGTAGCCACTCCAAATCAACGGTTCAATGCACCTGTTGCTACATTGGTTTTGCTGCACTACTTTGCGTTGCTGCTATGGAATATGGATGTGATGTACATATATACATTGATCATAAACTCATACTCATATAGTATACCTCTAAATCATGTAAAAGTGCAGCAATGCCATAGTAAAAGGGCTGGTTCAGTACTTGTGCGCAAGTGTTCTGATTTCGAGATACATGACTTATTATGGTACTTCTGTAGTTCTGTACATGTTACCTGATCATTTTATTCGATTGAAACTTCACATGCATGTTGTTCATGACATTGTTCTCTACCCCAACTGCCCAAGAACAATAGCAATATATGGTTCAATGCACCCGTAACTGATAAAACAAGTTCAGCTGCCGAAAGTGCCAGAAAGAGGACTCCACATTTCAGTTTATGATTATTACATGAGTGCTTATGTGTTGCTATAAGTTATAATAAAAAGTTTGCTTATAGGTGAAGAAACTTCATAATAGGTTATAATGACTACTTATAAGTGCTATAGTACTAGTAGAGAAATACAAGTGATCGATGTTGAGTTCCTTTTTCACAGCGCTATTATACATGTATGTCTCCTTTTAATGATTGCTAGTAGTATAACTTCCATTATATTGGTGGCGAACAACCACCTTCTTTATTGAACATTGTAATGTTGTCATTGATGCTTCTAATTGCTTTTTAGTTAACTGTCTAAATCACAAAAGTAGTACTAATTAGTTCTGGTTGTGCTTAGTCTATGTGTTTTTTCCGTGATTAGTTACATGTTTAGGCATCACGAGAGAAGAGACTGGACCATGAAAGTCGAGACAGAGTAGATCAAGATCCTCCACAAATGTCTCGTGCAAAGGTTCAATTTTCCACGGTTTGGTCTGTATTATTCACTCACATTCACTTGATGTAGTCACTACTGTAGTATTAGTATATTTTAATTTTAATGGACAATTGAGGTCTACTTTCAAGTTGAAAAAGATTAGAGAAACAGCGTGTGTTGTTCTCTTATGTTGCCACTTTCATTTTACTTTATCCTCTTCTTTCTTTGGCTTTTACTTCTTTTTCAGTTTGTGGTGCAGGGGCAAATACCATTTGGTCTCAGGCACTCTCAGCTGATCTTTGAACTCTGGCTTTTAACTGAAAGTGTTAAGGCGGATAGGATCGAATGAGAGCACCGAATGGACGTAATGAGCATCAGCGCCATATTTTCCAGCTCTTGTTATTTACGTTGTACTTGTCGTTTAGGAAAGAAAAATCTCGTATTCAATGAGAATTTCAATGCAAAACACCTGTAACCAGTGTCTATTGTATATTTGTAAGAGGGCGTCTACATGTAAGATGCCTTTTGTGATATGTTTTGTTTTCTTAGTAGTCACAAGTCACAACTGAGAACTTCACAATACAATCATGAATCATCAACCATACACCCATTAATTCTCCGTTATAAGCAATCATCATAACAACAAGTAAATTTCTTTCAAAACAATCACGTCATTCGATCAAGAAATATGTTCAATATGTAAATCCAAAGTTACTCAGATGAGAAACCAGAAAAAGGAGACTGCATTTAAGACCAACAATACTGAACAGGCCTTGCCAGAAATACTAGAAGATGCACAGATAACTTCACTGGAGATTCACGCTGATTATATCTCGCGAGCTCCCTAGATGATGCTTTGTATGGCAGATTAGCACCAAAGCATATCATTCCATCAACAACTAAATTGCTCTACGCGTAGAGAATTCTATACTAGATAAATATGCAGATCATACCTCCAGAGATGACAAATCTATGATCACTGGTCACAAAAGGAACAAGAAAAGAATAAATGACAGCCACAATTGTAAAAAGAGAAAGAACAGCAATAAAAAAAAACCTCATATGATTCACAAGTATCTTTGATAACTTGCTTATAAAAAAGGGCCAAGATACTGATCCAGGACAAGGACAAACTACTTTCAAAGAGAACTTCTTTCCAGTGTTTCAGGTTCTATGTGTCAGCCATCACATCACCCACCCAGTCAGCCTGAGCTGCAGAGTTGAAAGAGAATGTGCTTCAATCCAGCCAGCAGGCTTTTTCCTTGTAAATTCCATGAAGCTGAGCATCACGATATACTTGGAGATCTCGGCTTCCTTATCCAGTTAACTTCCTTTCTCATGGCTGACAAAACGTCCACAATCATGCCTCAAATCATAGATACAGAAATAAAGATAGTATCGTATATCACCGATTATCACAGATCTAAGTGCCATGGGACGGAATTAATAATCTCGAACATCCTAACTAACAGATAATTCACTCGGCCACGACATAGTTTATCACTATTTCATACAGAACATTATAGAGACAAGTTCCTTTGCACCACAGATACACACATAGTCACATACTACCAGGTATCTCAGCAACTTAACGTCTACAGCAAAAAGATACATATAAGTTATAAGTAAACAATTTAACATAGTACTAGTTATGTTTTAAATTTTAATTTATAAGAATGCACCGTAACGTAAACTTAATTGAAGTTAACTACGTCCAAAGTATTTAAAGAGTATCTTAAAATGGACAGCACAACATTAAACAGAGAATAAATAATCAATACCAACCTCTAATTCAATTTCTGGCAACCACAATACGACTTTCTCGGTCAATCCAGTCGTCATGATTGTCATGGATCAACTGAACCAACACAAGTAGGCATTATGAAGCAGTAAAGAACAAAAACTCAAGACTATAGCTCGTTTCATAGTAAAATAATCCCTGAAATGAACAAAAACATAAACAGCAAAAGACATCAATGGACTGTGCACAATAGCAAACAACATCAAAAGAAATTAATGGACTGTTGTATAAGTTTTGAGAGATTTATAGTTGCCAATGTAGGAAACACCAAAAACTGGACAGAATGAGGATAGTGTAGTAATAATCTACAACAACCTAAAACACCTAAAACAAAGAGGATGAGGATATTCAAGTAATGGTTTAGAACAGTCTATGCAGACAAACACCAAAAAAATGAACAAGATGAGGATAGTCAAGTAATGATTTATAACAGCCTCTGCAAACAAAAACCAAAAACCAAAAACTGTACAAGATGATGATGGTCAAGCAACGGTTTGTAACAGCCTCTGTCTAACTAAACAAGTGGATAGTCCAGCAACGATTTACAACTGCGTACATAGAAAAACACGAAATATTGAACAAGGCAATGATAGTCATGTAACCGTATCATCTTATTCACAACCTTTATTTAAGAGAAATCAGCGAGGACATCAGTTTACCCACCTTTGTCTAATCACAACAAAACTGAACATATGAGTTTCTTCGCTTTAAAGAGAGTAAGATACTCATGAACAAGTGAAGATAAGTGAACGTACGGGCAGGACATAATCCATCCTAACATCGAGATGATTAAGAGAACACAAACAGTCCAACAAACATAGAAGAAAACTCAAGAAACTTTGAAACATATTAATATGTTATACAACGCATATATAAGGTAAGAGCATTTGCCTAATGCAGTATCAATCCACGAATAGGACAGTTTCAACATGAAAGCACAAGTGAAGAAGAAAATACCCAAGAAGTAGAGCGAGAGACGATCCAGGTAAAGCTAATTAGAACTAAAAGGCAAGAAATGATATCTTAAATACATATGACAGACTCTAAGTCAAATTCCACACTCTTGAAAGTAAATAGATCACCAAGCATGTTTCTTTCTTTTTTGTTGCTTCTTCTTCTTCCTCTAATTCTAAACACAAACTCCAGTGGAGTTGAATAAGAGCCACAACAGTACCCAAGAGCGTTACGCAATATAATACAAGAGGACAAAGGACCAGGGCTTGGACTAAACACTGCTATAGCTACAAAGAGTTCAGATAAAATACTTTTTCGATCCCGTCAGGCAGTTAAATTCCCCTGCGGCTGAGGCTGTGGCTGTGAGGCCTGCACCTGCGCCTGAGCCTGAGCCTGAGGTTGTTCCGGCTTCGGAACCGTCGTCGCACCCCCATTCATCCTCGCCCGCGCCTCAGCAAACATCCTCTGCTGCTCAGCCAGAGCTTGCTCCTCCGTCATCTCCGCTCCGCCGGTCCACTTCTCGCCTCTAGGAGTATCCGCCGTTTCGTGCCTGTGCTGCTCATACGCAGTCCACACTTCCTCAATATAATCCCCAAATCCAAGCTCCGACAACGCCTTGAGCACATGCTCCGGCGCTATCGTTTTCCGGTCCTCACGGTTACAAACCTCGTTCGATTCAGACGAAATTAGGTTAATAAATTCAACGCAACACTCAATCAGAAGATCCTGAGTGTCCCTGGCGACACGAACGTCCGGAGGCAGCATCTCCTTGATTATCTTCGTCATCGTCGCCTTCGGCAGCGAAGCGTCCTCCTTACTTTTACCAACGATGTCCATGGCCTCCATCTCTCACCAACCAAAACTGAAACCAGTAGAGCACAAACAAATCAACAACAAAAGGTGAAATCAACAAGTGATAAGAAATTGAAAAACCCTAATTAAACTCACCGTGAAATCGGAATCGGTGGCGCCGCCGTTGATTGGGCAATCGGTGAGAAGCAATTGATTAGTGATTAGGGATTATAAAATTGGGTTTGGATTTGGATAGAGGGTTGTTGGGGGAGACGACTAGGGCACAAAAAAATTGGTTAAACTTTAAAGCACAACGAGCAATATTCTTCTTCACGCGCTCATCTGCAATTGGATGGGAGAAAAGGAATGGGTTTTTTATTCGACGGCTGGGATTAGTCGATGATGTGGATGATCATCTCCAGCCGTTGAATGTTTACTTGTGGGGTCCTCACTGCTCATATTGTAATTGGATTTGGATTGAGCTTTCCGATTCCAAAATCAAAAGCCCACAGGAACTCTACAAAAAAGTCCAATATGTTATGTATTATTATTATTGAGTGGGATTATTGAGTGGAAATAATTAGGTATTTTTGTTAATGGTGAATGCCCACATTTATGAGTGGGAATAGTAATTTTAG
>JAQRGC012074914.1:0-14102 GCA_028659135.1 Plantago lanceolata
GATGAGCTAGTCATCTTGGGATGAAACTTTCATCCCAAGATGAGCTCTACTTTTTATTCTTTTTGCATTTTATTTTATTCTTTGTGCTTTATACTTTACTTTTTTAAATAGTAAATATTAAAAATAAATGAAAAATGTTAGTTTGAGAGGAGATGACTATTATAGAGGGTTGTTAGTGTTTAGGGGTGAGTAAGTGGGAAGTTGATATGGCAAGAAAGAGAGGGAATGAGTGGGGATGACTGCCGGAGAAGGCCTTATACCTCTCGTATATATATAGTGGTACCGCACCATTAACTCATGAAATATGGATGCATCATTAGTTGTTGTCTAAATATTGATGCATCATTAGTGGAGTACAGTATTTCCTTTTCTCCTTTCTACTTTTTTACCCTAGTAATTATGTACAATTTGCAAAGTGACATGTCTCTAAATCTATCAACGAACTAGTTAATGACATATTAAACACACTGATAAGACAAGCTAACAGTCTAACACGGCAAATTAAGGAACCTAGCTAACTGCTAACGCGCGTAAATGTAATACGAAGTACTACTACGTACGTACCATTGTAATTTGTATTTTAATCCAAAATTAATGGGAAATTAACTAGTAACGGTCGCGGTTTTTTATCCGGTTTTGACTGGTTTTTAACGGTTCTACCGGGTTTTGAGATCTCCGGTACGAAGACCCCTCCGAATACCGGTTGAACCGGATCGTCCCACTGAGTCTCAAAACATAGCCCCTATAGATAGCACTTAAATTGTCAGGTCCATAGATTATAAAAAATATTTATCTCCAACTTCGTATTATTGTATATATGGGGTACGTAGTCATTACCACTTCGACTATCTATTCAAGAGGTTCGATCAAAACATCGTCATCAAACACTAATCAAGTCTCCTTGACAGATCTCTCATCAACTCGTTTGAGGCACAAAACACCACAATTCTTAACCTTAAAACGTAAACCAGCTGCCGGATTTCGAATTCCAAACTGCAATAAGATACGTAGATAAAATCAATACCCTTGTTTGTGAATTACTACAAAGAATTATGATGAAACCTTTTCAAAAACAAGACTAAAGTCAATAGAGATCGTAAAACAATAACTAGTTGCTAAAAGAGTATATTACGCGTGATCAATTCTACTTATTTTGTCTGTCACAAGACTCTCAACTATATCCCCCACACTTTCGGTTCCACCCAATTAAAACCAACTTTTTTCTACATACATGCAATGGGATGCTTTTTCTCAAACCACTTCTGTTTCTTACCACATTTTCTAATCCAATCATTGTCATCATAACCTTTCCATCTTATACCATATAAATATACATTTAAAAATACACAATACAAGCCCCTCATTACAGCTATTACGTAAGTTGAGCCTTATCGAGTACTCTCGTTCGACTCAACTTGTTAAGGCTCGAGCTCAGCTTGTTTGATAAGGTTAACGAGTCAAGCTCGAGCCTAAATTTATACTCGCTTCCTTAACGAGTCGAGCTTGAATCGGCTCGTTAAGGCTCGAATTTTATGCAATTTTAACTTTAAACTATACATAATCCATTTCGTTGTTTAATGGCGGTAAAAAAAACTCTTCTCTAGCTTGGTTGATGTTGATTCTCTTGTTCAATTGTCATAAAAATATTAGATTTTCCCTTCTTTATATGCTCAATTTACGTTTTTAATCATATTTTTATCAGTTTATATGGAATAAATATGCACATTTATGTTAAAATCCTAAAATTTAACACTTTTGGAACGCTGATTCGCAATGTTTAGTATTGAATTCTTAATCTTAACATGATATTGTATATTATTCACAAGCTTGGTTTGAGTTTGCTTAGGCTCGTTCAAGCATAACGAGCCAAGCTCGAGCCTTATTTCTTACTCGTTTGCTTAACGAGTCCAACCTCGAATCGGCTCGAATGCCAAACGAGCCAAGTGATACTCGACTCAGCTCGATAACAACACACCCGCCATGTTGGTTAAGTTGATTAACATATCACCTATTTGTATCTCATCTAAGAAAAATTATGTCATTCTGGACCAGAATATATGTCACCTTAATACAATTTAATATGGTTCATGTGGTTTTTATATATTGCATAAGTTTCTAAAATTTATTCGGTGCGCACCTAAAATGCGGTGGAGGTGAGTTCCGTATTGTTACAAATATAAGAAATACACTATAGAGTAACACACAACAATACAATTATCTTTATGTATGTATCTACGTTTATGTCATTTTGTGTCACAGACAAACAAAACCTTGTGTGGTCATTAAAAAACAAAAAATCAAGAAACTATAATACAAAAGATTCTCATGAAGAGCTAGTAATAGTGAGAGTCAGTGAGTGAACCATTGAATAAGTCATGTTTAATCACTAACCACAATAATTAATTACTCCAAAATTTTCCCACATTATGTATTTCCAAGAATACCCTTGGTCAAGTGTAACTAGACATTTTCTCATGTCCACTTATATTAAGCAAAAAAAAGCATCATTAACAGCTCATCAACAACATAATTCACATATATATAGAGCCTACTTTTCTAAAATTGTATATAAGACTCATCATCACAAAACTACACAATAATAATAATCATAAGGAACCAAACAGAATGGATAGGCTCCAATTTTCCTCCTTCTTCTTCATCTCCTCTGTTCTTCTTGTTCATGTTGCTCATGCTGCTCTGAATCTCCCTACTATCGAGTTCAACAAAGGTTTCAGTCCTTTGTTCGGCGAACCGAACATCATTCGATCAGAAGACGATCAGTCTGTTCAGATTCATCTCAACAAAAACACAGGTAGGACTCATCAGAGTGTAAATACGATCAAGAAAATATTTTCTTAACCGCCGTAAAGATGGCTCAGTTGTTTAAAGAGAAGAATAAGTCACTGGTTTTGCGATCAATGACTGACTTATTATGTGATATTTATAGTAAATTTTCTGGCTGGCCAATCTAAAAATGTTTTTTTTTCTTTAAAATTACAGGGTCAGGGTTCAGATCATCAGACTTGTACAAGCATGGGTTCTTCAGTGCTAAAATAAAGTTGCCATCAAATTACACTGCAGGAATTGTGGTGGCCTTTTATGTGAGTGATTAATCAAGAATTCATTTACTAGTTATAAGCAGGGGCGGAATCGGAAAATTTTTATTTTTTCATATTTAGAACTATCGATGATTTCATTTAAAATTTCAATTTCTAGGTCTGCCTCTGTTCGATTATTGCTCATGCTAAGGCAAAATTGTTAATAATTTGTGTGTTGTGTAGACAACAAATCAAGAAATATTCAAGAAAACACATGATGAATTGGATTTTGAGTTCTTGGGGAACATAAAAGGGAAAGCATGGAGATTTCAGACAAATATGTATGGGAATGGAAGCACTCACAGAGGAAGAGAAGAGAGATACTATTTACCTTTTGACCCTTCAAAAGAATATCATCGCTACTCCATACTATGGACTACTCGAAATATCATGTAAGTCCTTCTCTTTTTTCATTTTTCCCTTTCTGGTTCTTCATCTTTATGGGCAACTAACTTGGCCACTTTTTTCTCCACAAAATCTATATTTGCGGCTATGTGTAATCTTTGACCTTTTCATAAAGTACAATTGTCCTTTGCTTCAACACGCAATCTAACCTCCCCCATTGAATCTCTCTTTATGAAATTTATTGTTTAAGCCGTGAAGATTTAAAATAGTTAACTCGTTAAACTGTTATATAACACGTTAAGGTTAGTAACGTCTAACTTAACATGTGCATGTATGGAATAATATGCAACTTTGTGAAACCAAAAGTCCAAAACCATCACTATGAAATTGAATGCACGTGGAATATGAACACTATCGGTTTCTTGTTCTAAATTCTAATACCAATCTAGAGGTTTTAGACTTTTTCCTCCCCATATACCCCATTAAAAATTTTATATGCATATACTGGTCAATTTGTATAATAAATCGAGTATGATCAATTGTCAAATTCCTGACATAGAGTGATAGAAGTCTTGAACATTTAATAGAACTATATATTTGTTTAATCGATAAATCTTACTATATCCTATTTCTAGTACTAAACTATCCATTTACCACCTGAAACTATCATACTTACTGTGTTTTAAGTTATTTCATTCCATTTTGAGTTTATACAGGTTACATTTTTCACGAGTCCTATTGGATTTTATAAGTTTTACTATATTTTTTCTAATTTTATGTCTTGGTCCTACAATTGAAGCTATTTTTATGTGTATAGCTACAAACCTCCTAAAAGACCGGTTATATTCTTTTTAGCGGGATATATAAAGATCGAGTCACACCATATATAATCTACTAGTAGTGTAAACTTGTACGCAAATAAAATAGTATACGTGTGTACACATGAATAGGAAAGATAGATAGATACGTATGTGTTCGATTTTATTTATGCTTGGTGCGAAAAACGCGTGGCGTAGGATAATTGTTAGTGTAAATGGGTCGGCTAGATCATGAAAATGACTACTCAATAAGAGCCACTCGCATGCAATGCAACGGCACAATTTTACTCGACGAAATTTCCATAAAGTTTAATGAATCTTTTTATTGTTTTTTCATTTTATTCTTAGACTGAAACCCGACACTTTACTTCAATATAGTCACTGATATTATATTTTGGCAAATAGGAAATCCATGTGACCTCCCCAGTCGAGAACCAATGAGACGTATTTATCGCATCACTCTCAGTCTCTCATATTATGAGTAACCGCATTGACTTAAAGGGTCGATAATTTGATTAATTTAACACTATTTAATTATGCGTAACGGGTAAAAGAAAGAAGTTGTCATTGTCAAGATTTAGCTCCATTAGCTGTTAAAGTTGGTAATTAATTATGTGGATATGGATAGATGGATGGAAGCGATACTTTGCTTTGTTTGGTACTTTGGCCCATTACCTAATCTAATCTCATTAAAGGACATTAAGTTCGAATTAAAGCTATAATTAAGACTTTTTTGGTTCACTTGTTAACCTATTGATACTATACTTAGTTGATTAGTTCATCCCACTAGAGTTTTGGGATTATTCTTAACTAAACTCAACTTAAAAGGTTGCTTAAGAAATTGTTAATGATGATTGAGTCACATAGTGTGCAATCATTCAAGATTTTATGAATTTGAATTTATTTAATTACTAATTTGTTTGATTTTAATTTCATTTTTGCAGATTCTATATCGATGATATTCCGATAAGGGAGATAGTTCGTAATGATGCAATGGGAGCTGATTTTCCATCAAAGCCTATGGGACTATATGCCACCATATGGGACGCCTCTGACTGGGCCACGTCCGGTGGCAAGTACCGGGCAGACTACAAGTACGCCCCCTTCGTGTCAGAGTTCACTGACCTCGTCCTCCACGGGTGCACCATGGACCCACTCGAGGAAGTGGTTGCAGCAAGAAGCTGTGATGATATAGATAGTGAACTTGTTAAAGCCGATTTTGCTAACATAAGTCATAGACAAAAGGTGGCCATGAAAAGATTTAGGCTAAGGCACATGTACTACTCGTATTGTTATGACAAGTTGAGATACGCGGTACCACCTCCTGAATGCGTCATTGATCCGATGGAAAGGAAGGTTTTTAAGGAAACGGGGCGGTTGAAGTTCGAGGACAGGCACCATCGCCGGAGGTTTAGGAAAAGGGGCCAAGTTATGAAGGAGAGAAACTATGGGGACCAAGATGAAGATTGATGAGTTCGTTTGATTGTTTGTGTATATAGCATACGTGATTGTTTCTTCCATATATCCATTTTTCCTTTTTTTTTTTCTTTTCTTTTTTTGTTTTCTTTTTGGATTGGATACAAATAATATCATATTTATGAGAATTAGAGTGGGAGTGAGGATATTTTTTGTCTTTGTATATACAATAAGAATTTGTGAGTGAAAATGTTTACACGTATAGATAAAAGTGCATAAATTTTCACTTAGCGATGCTTGTATTTCTTGCTAAGAAGGGGCGGAGTGAGGAATGACATTTTGAACCTAGCTTGCGGCATAGTCGAGCCACCTACGTCCACTGGCTCGCCCTTCACTTAGTAAGGGTTATATTCTCTCATTATACGTAGTACATCGATGACTTGACAATACCCTTATACATTGTCAAAGTTATCTCGAGGTATAGCCGTAGGGGTATATAAGTCTTTGTCTTTCCGAGTTTTAATTTCGATGCCTCTTCCCATTCTTTCATGACTCATGAGTTTACTCAATAATATATAGTTGGAAATCAAATCACAATGTGACCAATTCAGCAATAAGAGTTTAACATAGCCATAAATATATTCAGAGTTGCTAAGGGTGCTTAGGATTCTGGAGAACACACTCTATGTAAGGATCATAGTTGTACGTTCGGACTCAATCATTTACGCATACACTCATGGAGAACGACTGTTCTTGGATTCAGCTAAGTTCACATTGCAGGATCAGAGTTGTGAACAGGTTCTGAATCAACCATCTACCAACACGCTAGGTCATGGAAAACGAGTCATTCTGCAAGTCAGAAACATATCAAGTTAACCGATAAGCAAACCTGTATCGTATTCCTAAGTTCACTACAGAAGATCAGGTTACTAGTTACTAGTAATTGTTAGCAGAACAGCCAGAACTAGTAACAACAGAAGCTTGTAAAATTTCAAAAACCATGGAAAAGAATGACATTAGATCAGTTGTGTTGTCTTAGTTCAGCATACAGCAAGATAGAATCTATACTTTCCGACTTGTAAGACATTAACTCTAATTCAACGCGCATCACGTTCTAACGCTTAGCAATAATACTCCATGATGAACAGTTTCCACAGGACTAGCAGAAACTGATTAGGCTTCAATTCATACCTAATTATTAATCAGTTGCTACAAGCTGGTGAAATGGCTCCATGATGAGTATCAACAACTTCAATGAGCTTCCTTGCTATGGCACTCGCGTACACTAAGGAACCGTCACAAACCTGCAGGACAGATACAGGAACATAATAATTTCATTTAGCATAAAAACAGAATATGATGAACAGAAACTAGTAATAATACGAGTCACAAAATTTCAGAGAGCTTCCTCCAACAAAATCACAAAAGGTATACCTTGGAATTGAACAAAAAGCTATAGTAATCTCCGATGAGCCCTCCAACAACATGGTGGAGATCGAGCTGAAGTTCGTGAAGTGCCCTTGAAGCGAGCAGTAAGCAATTTATCTCCTTCTGCTGAACAAGTTTTACAGTGACTTCATCATCAACTATCCGCACGTCAACTTCAGTATTTTGAGTTTTCTTATGAATCCATGAGCTCCTAATGGATGAAATGTTGTAGTCATGGTCCATCTCACCTACAGAATTCGAGTCGTTCTCTTCACATACATCCTCAGTTCCTGTTTTAGACCTCTTACGCCTTTCTCCAGTACACCTTTTCTTTTCCACTAGATACTTGAGTTGAGCAACTGTTTCTTTCAGGTTGTTGATGTAGATGATAGCATCACCTACTATTGAGGCCCTGTCAGTCTTCTATCAACCAAAAAATCGAATTCCAAGAAACAAAAAAGGATCGACACGTTAGAAGGATGAAGACAAGAACACATGAACTGCATGTCTATGCGAAGAACTAGCTCCAACTTCCAACTACATATGAGATAAAAACTGCTAGAACAAAATGAAATCTAAAAATTCGACATTACTCAGAGTAAGGCCATAAGATGTTACCTTGGTAGGACTAGGAATCAAGCTCCTCAAACATTTATACTTATCGTTCATGAGCACTCTTCTATCCTTCTCAGTCTTAACATCCTTTCCGTCCTTATTCTTACCAATAAAAACCATCCCTTCGCCACTCATCTCAAGAAATCCATCATTACAATCCGGATAACCAATTATCCCACCGCGATAATCTCCTTCATTATCTATCCCACCAAACAACGGTCCATTTATCCCCCCTCCAAATGCATAACCACCAGAACCAAACAACTCTCTCATCAGAGGGGGTTGTGGCTGCGGCGGTAAGCTTAAAGGCAACAACAAAGGGTCATACACAACACCATTCGACAAAGAAATCGACGTGAACAGAGATGGCGGTGAGCATTTTGGTAGAGACAAGAGGCTGAGTAAGCTGTGATCAGGTGCTGCAGGTTGTAGGATATGATGATCAGTGGGAGTACTGTAGTGAGTTTGGTGATCACCATTGATATTGCTCATCTGGTGGACAATTTCTTGAATTACATGATGATTCGGGTCATTGACCTGCATCTCCATTTCAAGATTGAGCTGGTTTTGGAGCTCTATTTCCATGGCTAACATGTTGTTTGGGTCATCAAAGCAAGGACTTTCATGAACATACATCATAACTCTTTACAGAAAAAGACTGGATTTTTCTTTCTATTCTGTGAAAGGAGTCGAATTACGTTATATGTATCATTCAGTTTTATTTGAAGTAGTACAGAACAAGACCATGATATATAATGTTGCAACAGAAGCATAAAGTAGTGAACAGATTAGTTACAAAGGAGATGCTTTTGGGATTTGCACATGGAGGTTGTTTTAGTTTGTTATGGTGTGGGTTCACGACGGGACCAGGGTGAAACTAGAGGAATATTGTGGGGCGAACTTGTAAAGTGTAAAAACAGTCTTTAATGTTCAGTCAGTTAGAAAGTTTGTTGAAGGGTGGTTCCCATGCAATAGGGACCACTTGTGAAATCACTCGAATAAATTTGAACCGAAATTGCCCGAATTATAATTGACCGGAGTATGGTATAGTTCTGTTGAGATTCTCTCAAGGAGGTTGGTGAAATGCTGAACATGCTTCATAACAGACATGATGGATATTCTCTAAAACAACCCTGATATTCATAATAACATCTAAAACACCCCTGCCATGAGATAATACAATCTCAGTGATCAGTTTCATGTCAAATACAAGAAACAGTACTAGATGTTGATTATAAGCCATCAAGCTTTGTGTTAAAACAGAATCGACTGGATGTCGATCGGATACCAGACCGTTGCGTATCAGTTTTTCAAACAGGCAGAATTTCGGTTCCTTGTTGGAAATCAACTCTTCAAGGAACTATAGCTAGTTTGCTGCCATAAATCATGACTCTTTCAAGGGAACAACTTACTGCCTGCCTGCCTGCTTGCTTCATTCCTTCTATATTTCGTTTTTCCTTACATGTTTTCGTGCAAGCAATAACAGATGATGAATGTTTAAAGGCAGCAAAACACATCTGGTTAACAAAATACTGTTTCGGCTCGATTTAGCAAAATTAGCTCATAAGCTAGCTCGTAACTGTTCCAAGCAGTACTAAATAGAGACTAATAATAAGAAGAATTTATTAGCAATTTGTCCATGTTCAACAGAAATTCCTACAATCTTGGCTTCTGATCTACTACATATGATATATTTGTCGAAAAAGATAAAATAAAAAAAAATTAAAAATGATAATTATGTGAAGTTGTGAACAAAATTCCATTTGAATCAGTCTCCCAAAAATCCTTAACAAACTAACAACACAACAACGGCTATCAGACTTGTTCAGATTACATACATTGACTCTTTAAACTTGATCACTAAATCTTACAGATCAATTGCTCTTCTTCTGCAGATTTCATTTTTCATCTCCTAAGGTAACTTCTTTTGTTTCCATAATCTTTGTAATTCCTGCCCGAATTCGACGACCTTCATTCGTTTCGTCTAGGAGATAAATCAGTCCTTAATGTTACAGGATTCTTTTTTCTGTGTTATGATAATCTTGTGATTAGGGTCTTTGTCAGATTTTCAATTCTAGGACTATTAGACATTTAGCGATTTTTTGTGTTTTCGATTTACAGTGGACAGAGGAGTGTATCAAGTCTGATATGCAATGGAAGCACCACAAGGCGCAGAATGCTCTAACTGGTATGTATAAATCTGCACTTTTTCATAGATAATTCGAACTTTTTGAATTTTTTTTCATTTGGTTTTCTTTTTGTTCAGGAGGCCTAAGTCTAAATTATCATCACCAATTTACCTTCATATTGGTGGTTTAATTCTCACAGGTGACAAGGTAAAGTTTTTTTTTTTTTTTTTTTACCTGGATTCTCATAATCATCTTTGAACTCTATTGTTTTCAATTCAAGAATTGTGCTCCTATCTGTATAAACATCACTGGTTTCTTATGTTCTAGGAACTTTTGGCTTCGAAGTCGGAAAAGCTAGCGACATTACTAAAACATACTGCCCGCGAGGATCTCCCCATCCAACTGCCTGACTTCCCAGCTGATCAAGAAATGTTGGATCATGTTTCCAGATTCTGCCATGGCTATGACATCAACCTGTCAACAACGAATGTCATTCGTGTTGCTGCTATTGCCTTATTCCTTGGGATGATAAAAGGTTCTAACAATCTCTTACAGAAGGCTGAAATGTTTTTCGAGGAGCATGTTGTTCCAAGTTGGAACGAGTGCGTCAAGGCGTTGAGGAGCACTGATAGTATCCTGCAGCAAGCAGTGGAAACGGGCTTAGTCGACCGCTGCGTGGAATCGATTATTGCCAAGGCGATAGATGATCCGCGTGTACTGGGAGAACCGCTAATGCCTTTTCTGTGTGATGAGGATCCCAATTATCAAAATGAGAATGCATACAGGCCTAATGCTCGAAGGAAGCTTTTTGACATAAATTGGAAACCGGAGGATCTAACTTCCTTCCCGTTAAGGATTTATGAACCTGTAATGCAGGAGATGATTCGTCGCCAAGTCCCTGAAGAGTATGTTGCAGCGAATGTGTGTCAATATGCAAAGAAGTGGTTATTTGAGAAGGCAGAGGATTCGTCACCATCTGTCTGTATACAGAATTCTTGGAGAGACTTGGTTGAAGCTTTAGAACCATTGCTGCCTCAGAAAAAAGGGATAGTTCCAAACACATTTCTGTTTGAGATGCTAAAACACGCAATGTTGTTGGATGCAAGTATGGAATGCAGATACGGCTTGGAGGTCAGAATCGGGATGCAATTAGACCATGCTTGTGTAGCGGATTTGCTAATACCTATGCGAGGATACGCCAAGGATGAACAATATGACACTGAATGTGTTAGAAGGATTTTGAAGCATTTTTACGAGAACTACAGCCATGGGGATTCGACAGGCCTTTATGCAGTTGCTGAGCTTATTGATGAATTCTTGGCTGAAATATCAGCCGACATAGATTTGAAAGTTACAACATTCAAAGCAATTGCTGATATGTCTGTTGCTGCTTCAAAAGGGACACAAAGATACGCAGATGGATTATACAGGGCAATAGATGTCTATTTAGACAAGCATAGGCATTTGACAGAGTCGGAAAAGGATGAAATATGCGTTTTCTTGGACTGCAGTAAGTTATCTCCAGAAGCACGGGAACACGCTTCGGTAAATCAAAGGCTTCCTTTAAGGATAGTGGTGCAGATTTTGTTCTTTGGACAGTTGACGCTGAGAGATGCTATTTCAAAAGAAGGGCAAAGTTCAGAACCTGGGTTGCTGAAGATGGAAGGGGACGAGGAAACATGCACAAATGGAAGTGGCAGAAATGAGGAAGAAGTGTTGGCAGAGATACAGAGGATGGGGTCTAAAGTGATGCAGTTGGAACGCGAGTGTGATGTCATGAAGAGGGAGATCCAGAAAGGAGGCGTGAAAAAGGAGAAACGGAGCATTTGGAAAGAAGTGAAGAGGAAGTTGGGGTGCAGTACAAGTATGTATGATCGCAATTGCCATGTGAAGAAGAAGAAGGTGCATCCTTAGTCACATAGAGCGAATTCAGAGCAAGCAGGAATTCGATAAATTCAAAAATATTTGAAACAGGAAATGTTTGCAGAGAAAGAATTCAAACGATTCGGTTTGCCCCTTTAGCAAACAGAGTGAATTAGCTTGTTTGTTATCAATGTCCTTCTCAGGAGACATTGCTTGTGTTTCACTTCTGTTTATCTACTCCATGTTTAGTTATTCTATACTGGAAATGTCTCATCTGTTAGCAGAGAGCTTCCTTTTGTTCTTTCAGTTAAACAGATTTTGGTTCTTTAGGACACCATTTGCAAAATTCTGATACTCTATAATCTACATAACAAAGATCATGTAAGGATGAGGCTTAGATTGCATCAGGTAGGAACCTGCAAACTCGCAAGATCATCAACAAAAAACCGAATTCTGCAATAATAATACTCATCTAGTAGAGGATGAAACTTGAGGGGCAGCAAAACTAGTTTGCTGCAGAATGTACATCATATTCATGAAGAGCTACCTGGTTAAATTACTTGAGGGTTTCGACTTTTGAAAAGAGAGGTGAAGTTATTTTCTCAAACTCGAGTAAAGTGAGGTGAACTAGGAATTCTTTGACATCGCATTTCTTAACATCTTGTCCAATTGTGACAGCAATGACAAACTTGTACAGAACATCCTTGACATCAGGGCTTACCTTGAGTGAATCTAGGATATTCAGAGACCTAACAACCTCATTGGTGATTACATCGAGCCGTGAATATGCAGTGCTTTGGCTCATGCTCAAAACTATCTACTCGAATCTTTTTCTAATTTTTCTCCATGGGTTTTATGCAATCGAAAGGAGACAGTAAGAGGCAATAAAGCTGAACAGTAAGCTGAATTGCATCTCAGAAGAGTTACAAATATTTTAGGTTGGCATTCCTGAAAATCCCAGGAAAATTACACAACATAGTAACTATAAGCTATCACTCACATCTTCCTCAGAAGCAGAAACACCTTCGTGTCAACTGAAAACTTGTGCATCTTGATAGGATCGCCCTTCAGCATCAATTGAAGTCCTCCAAATGAAATATATACGATCCTGTTTCAAGAAAAATCATAGGTAAGAGAAACGCTTGACATGGAAGCAGCATATATTATGTCGTAATAAATTTACTACTGAAGCTCTACTGATTAAAAGAATCCAATTTCTTCAGGAAAAAAAAAGCCGCAGCACAAATAGTTGATTTATCAGTTCCATTACTCTCTATATGAGAGCAAGTAGCAGACCTCAAACTTTAACCAACTAATCTATCGGCCTCATCCATCGTATAATCAATACACTACTGAAGCCTAGCTCTACTGATTAAAAGAATATACAATATTTCCAGGAACAGAACAAGAACAAGGGAGCAGCTAATCCTTACACTCTTCCGCCAGATGATTCTTTGTCTTCTGTCATCTTATACAGCAGCCCGTGCATCACATACTCAAATTTGTCGGCAAGTGATTTTTGTTGCTCCTGCAAGTGAAGGTCAATGCAAATAAATCAACCTCCAGAGTCCCAAACGATATAGGCCCCTCTTCTCAATTCTCATCAATTCAACAAAAATATACACAACATTGTTGGCTATCAAAGTATACGCACATAAGAACCAAAGAACCCGAAAAACAAGACAACAAAGCTGCATCATTAATAAAACGAAGCAACCAACATATAAATCAAAGCAACACAAACTACCAAGAAACGCCGAACAAGACCAAATATCTGATTTTCAATGTTCCATCACAAACGCTACATTCCTATACATGCCGAATAATCCACCATCCACACTAACAACTATTGCCATACTCAATTCACTTCATTTACACTAACATTACACTATAAATTAATCACCAGTATCCGAAACCAAATCGGACATTCGGTCAAATTAGGATACATCCACAGAAGAAATTAGTTTCAATTTTTCGTATACTCGAAACGAAGAGACAATCAAAGCTAAATCGAATACCTCGGGGAAATATCCAGGAACATCAGAGCCATCAATCATCAAAGTGTCCGATATGACCATCCGGTACTGTTTGCCGGGAGTGACCGGATACAATTCAGTGTGGACGTCCAGTTCCAGATAGATATCACCATCTTCATCAGCGGTTGCTTTGATACGCGAAACTGCAACAGATAGGCCCAATTTTGAGTAAAATCAAGCAAATGAAGAGGTGAAATAATCAATTGAATGAGAAAGAGAAAGGGTTTAGTTAGTTAACCTTTGTCGTAGACTACTTTCTGGTCGATTTCGTTGACGTTGATGATCTCGTCGAAGTAAAACACCGTCATTGTCGAGTGAATTGATTGAGTTTTGGGGTAGGAGGAGGAGGAGGAG
>JAQRGC012075625.1:0-11022 GCA_028659135.1 Plantago lanceolata
GATCCGTATGTATGCTTAATCGAGTCGTACTGTACATTGAAGCCCGGACCGGTCGGTGGCATATTCCAATCCGCCCCAGTTAATTCTGGAACCCACTATAAAACACCAGACATTCGCGACGCGCCACCCTTTTCCTTTTTCTCTTCTTCTTCTTCACCAGAAAACCTAATTTACAGTAATCAGCTAAAAAAAGGAGAAAAACAAACGTGGCAAATCATTCTCTTCTTTATAACCCTATTTTTTCATTTATTCGATTCATTTTAAGCCGTTATGGACCCGGAGCCGCCTAGGGATGCTGAACCACAGCCCCCGGCTGAATCCTCCGCCACGCCGCCGCCGCCGGCGGAGTCGACAGAGGAAGCGTCTGCGGTGGAAGAGCTGCAGGAGGAGGATGGAGCTGAATTGTTGATTGAGAAAGCGCTGGTACTGATTAATAAGATCACCTCAAACCCTCTTAACCCTAGCCCCACTGTGCTTCATGCTCTTTCGACTCTTCTGGAAACTGAAGAAGCCAGGTGCCGTTTCTAATTTTTTTATTTTTTTTTTTGAATTTTATTTTCTGGAGCTGAATTTGTTATATGAGTTTGTTTTTTACACGCAATTTTGCTATGTGGTGTTTGTTTTTAAATTGGGCGTGTGTGAAGTCATTTATGGTTCTAGTAATTGGGAATTGGTTGATTAGGGCTTTTTATTTAGCTCTGTTTTAGGAGCTAGGCTTATGGACTGGGTTCTGAAGTCGGAAGATTTACAGTACCAGTAATAAAAAATCCTTGGATTGGCTAGAATGATGTTGCATGAGGATGTAGATACCTAGAACCAATTCATTCCGCTTGGCGGAGTCTTATATAGTTGGTTAGGTAATCCACCCGGTTGCATGTTCTGGCTGGTTTTGTGGAAATTATTGTCCCTTTACCGTCTTGTTAGTCCATGTGTATTTAGAAGTCAGTGTTTCATGAAATTTTGTCTAGATATACCATTTTGAATTTCGACGAAAGGGTTTGTTATGTTTACCCCCCTTTGATGTTTCAACATATATACATAGTATGATAATATGTTCTATCACATCATTCTCACTTCAATATTATTTTAGGTAACGTTGTTGTGTTTATACTTAGTCACTTAACACCACCAACATAGGTAGTTTCCCGCTAAACCGAGACTTCTATATTGTCCAGCATGTTTTGGAGTCTCTTCTTTGTTGCTTTTGGCGTTTCTTCTTCATTACCTTTTAACATTGTTTGACAGTGAAAAGATAAAGAGTAGCATAGATATATACATATGTATCTATATCCATACTACATACTGATACCATAGATATATATACATACATACATAATGCACATTCATTATTAAAATGTGCACCATAGGCAATAAAATGGTTGCGGTGTTTGGCAAAATGTTGAAAGAAAGTTTTGCTGTTCTGATGCTCTTGTTAGCTGTGACTAATCTTACTTTTGGAATGCTGATTTATCTGATGATTATCTCATACATAATAAAATTTTAACAAAGAGCTGTATTTTCTTGCTGCTGCCTTCTGCATGCTACAGTCACACGAGAGTTATCTGGAATTTCATTTTGGGATAAATTCAGTTGATTGCATGCATTTTATTTGAAATTTGGGTGGTAAAAGTGGATCTGGATGGCCCCTGTGCACCTCTGGAAGTTTGCTCCTTATTTTAAACGTGAGCTGCCATTGGAAGTTAGAGATTTGGTAGCATGATAGGCTTGTTATGACACCTCGTAATTGCATAATGCATATTATAGAAAGTCTGAATGTGGCTTACACTACCTAATATGTCTTGTGTTTATTTATGTTGGTTGTGGAATGTAACAGGAGAGCCGGCCATACATTTCTTATTCATTAGTGGGTAAATGAGATAGACTTGTCATGATTTGTAATTATGGGATGTTTTATTGGCTATTGCAGTTGCAGTAGTTAAATTCACACTTTTCCTGTCTAATGTGTTCTTTATACTGATGTTTAGATATATGGAGGATGCACTTCCCTCTACGACAAATAATGGCAGGTCTTCTCACACTGTTGGGCGCCTTGGAAGCCTTATTCGGGTATCTTGTTCTCTTTTACTGTTAATTGTTTTGTAGTTTCCAAATGATTTATTGTACTTGCTAAGGGGAGTAGCCTCTTGCCCCTTTTCCACCTGTAAGAACTTGTTAGTGCTACACGTTATGTTTGGCGATGTATAAGAAAAACCTTAATTCTTCGCCTTTCTTCTGCAGGACAATGATGAGTTCTTTGAACTGATATCTTCAAAGTTTTTAACTGAAAGTAGATATTCAGCGTCAGTACAGGCTGCCACAATAAGGCTTCTTTATAGTTGTTCACTGACTTGGACGGTATGGTAAAAGCTGGTATATCCAGTTATTATTGTCTGCCACTACTTCTGCTATGCCTGATTAGTGATTACTCCACTAGTTTGTTCTTTTTGTTTATGATGCAACTTCCAGCAGATCTAATTTATATTTATGTAATTTGGAATACAGTATCCACATGTATTTGAAGGTCAATCCCTTGCTGTTCTTGATAAATTGAAAGGATGGGCGATGGATGAGACGCTTCTTTTATCTAGTGATGATCGTATTTGGAAGAATGACACGGGGAAACGGAATACATCGGACTCCGATATGCTGCGTACATATTCCACTGGGCTTCTTGCTGTGTGCCTGACTTCGTATGTTCCCAAACCTTTTGCTTTTCCCTGCCATCACCTTATTTTGTGTTATTCATCTTTCTGGTTTTGACACTTTTTATTTATATATTGGTACTGTAGTGGCGCTCAAATAGTGGAAGATGTGTTAGATGGATTGTCATCTAAACTGATGCGATATCTCCGTTACCGAGTTTTGGGTGAATCTAGCATGAATCAGACGGATGCCAATCAAGTCCTTGAGAACAGAAATTCTTCGATTGCTTGTACAAAAACCGGAGAGGAAGCCCGTGGTAGATTGCAACAAGTGACTGAAGGTTCTCACTCGGATATGGGCACCTTGAGATTACATACTAATGAGAGGGATCGTGAAAGAGACCCTTCTTCATTTGTGGACTATGATAAGGATCGTGAGAAGCGTGCCAGTAAGAAAAAACGTGGAGATGAGTGCTGGATTGATGATGAATCTCCTGGTAGTGTGGCTTTCAATGCTGATGGTTATGTGGCTGAAGCAGATGGTGAAGAGAACTGCAACACTAGAGAATATCGCGACTTAAAAACAAAACCTGGTGGAAAACTCCATAGGGAAGAAGACAGTGAGGAAACTATGAGAGAGGATCCTTCAAGGCGAAGGACTAACAAGGGTATTTTGAAATCAAGAGGAAAAAACAGGTCCTATGAAGGAGCATCAGAGCATGAACAAGCAGCTTTGACTTCTCCAGGCCCTGCCAACAGATCAGGACCTGCACGGAGTTTTAAAGATAGGAGTGCAGCAAGAACTCAAGATCTGAGAAGAACTTCGGATGCAAAGAAGGGCCTTGTTGGAAATAATCCCGATGCCTTTATTCTTGAAAGGGACGACAATGACGAGTGCTTCCAAGGTTGCAAAGTTGGCTCCAGAGACATTACTGATTTTGTTAAAAAAGCTATCAGAGCTGCTGAAGAAGAAGCAAGAGCAGCCAATGCTCCTGCAGAAGCTATAAGGGCAGCTGGCGATGATGCTGCGGAAGTTGTTAAGACATCTGCCTTAGAGGTTTGCAATATTTCTTTTCTTGTTAAAATGCACTGAATACTTATTTTGTTGTTGAATGTACCTCGTGCTAACTTCTTATTCATGCACACTTCCAATTATTTCAGGAATACAGAAAAACAAATGATGAAGAAGCTGCTGTTAATGCTGCTTCCAAAGCTGCAACCACAGTTATAGATGCTGCTAACACAGTTGCTCTTTCAAGGTTGGGCATTTACTACATGAGATGACTTTCTTACTTTTGTGTGTTGTTATTGGGTATCATCTAATTTTGTTTTGACTTTTTTCTTGGTTTAGCAGTTCAAATAATGTTGATGGTGATCCAGGACATTCAAATGCAATGGAAATAGAAACTACAGATGATACTGATGAATACACTATCATTGGCAGTGACTCCCTTTCTAAACTAAGAGAAAGATTCTGTATCCAGTGTCTCATACTTTTGGGGGAGTATGTTGAAGCTCTTGGTCCTGTTCTCCAGGAGAGAGGTGTTGATGTCTGTCTTACACTACTGCAGCGAAGTATTAAGCATAGAGAGGCGCCAAGTGTGGCATTCCTGTTGCCGGATCTTTTGAGATTAGTATGTGCATTAGCTGCTCATAGGAAGTTTGCCTCGGTATTTGTGGATCGTGGTGGCTTGCAGAAACTGCTTGCTGCTCCAAGAAACACCCATACATATCTTGGCCTATCATCCTGCTTGTTTACAATTGGTTCAAACCAGGTTATTGCTTTTTATATCCCTCTATTATTACCTATACTTGGACAAATAATTTGACCTGATATTGTTATCTTACTGTATGTCACTGCAGCTACCTTTTGTTTTGTTCCATCTCCATCTCAACCTGTTCTGAAACATTACTTTCTGGTTTTGACTTCAAAAATTATTTTTCAGGGAATAATGGAACGTGTTTGTGCCCTTCCTTCCAATATTGTTCACCAAGTTGTTGAGTTGGCCCTTCAACTTATTGAGTGTCCACATGATCATCAAGCCAGAAAAAATGCTGCTTTATTCTTTGCTGCTGCTTTTGTCTTCAGGGCAGTCATTGATGCATTTGATTCACAGGATGGGTTACAGAAATTACTATCTGTTTTGCATTATGCTGCCTCGGTTAGATCTGGTGTGCCTCCTGGGTCATTGAATAACTCGGGAGCACTTCGGAATGACCAATCCCCTGCTGAAGTATTGACTTCTATGGGGAAACAGATAGCTTACCACACTTGTGTTGCTCTGCGACAGTATTTCAGAGCCCATATGCTATCGCATGTGGATTCAGTCCGGCCTACCAAAAATGTGCGCAGTGCACAGCGAAACATTTCAAGTGTTAAGCCTGCCAATAAATCACTTGACATTAGTAATGAAGCTATGGATGTTGTGTTTCGTCAAATTCAGAAGGATCGAAAACTTGGTCCTGCATTGGTTAGGGCTCGGTGGCCCGTTGTGCACAAGTTCATTAGTTTAAATGGTCATATTACCATGCTGGAGCTATGTCAGGTGTGATTTTGTGTTTTCTAACTTCTACTTCCTCTGTCCTGCCCCAAGCTTTACATTTATTTGTTGACGTTTTAAAGCCCCCATTTGACCTCAAATCAATTCTAAATCATTTCCTAAAAGTAATTTTGGAACTTACACCGTGAAAATGTAAGATTTCTACTTATATAAGTTCAAAATTTATTTTTACGGTACAATTAAAGATTAACTCGAGGTCAAATGGACCCTCTAAAAAGTCAACAAAACAAATGGGAAGCTTAGGGCGGAACAGAGGAAGTATAATCATTCTGCAACCCATTGTTTGGGAGTGGATTTTAGCCTTTAAAATCCAAAATCCACTTCCAAACAATGGGTTGATATTCTTTCCTTTTTTTCTTTCTTTCTTTTTTATTAATTTTTATATGGAGCATTTGTACAGATCTTGCCTTCTTCATTACTATGTCTGTTTGTGTTATAGGCTCCACCAGTTGACCGCTACCTGCACGACTTGCTCCAATATGCACTTGGCATATTGCAGATTGTAACTATAGATCTGTATGGCCGCAAAGGTTTTCTAAATGCTACTTTGAGCAATGATAGAGTTGGTATAGCTGTCATACTAGATGCTGCAAATATAGCTGGTTATGTTGAACCTGAGGTAAAACATACATTAAGGTTGATATTAGTTGCTGCAACTATTTGTTCTCATATTAATGCCAATATTTAAAAATGTCAGATCGTTGTGCCAGCGCTGAATCTGCTGATAAATCTTGTTTGCGCTCCTCCATCAATCAGCAATAAACCAAGTAACATCATGCCAGGTCAACAAGCTTCTTCTAACCAAACTGGAAATACTTCTGTGTTAGAGTCCAGGGACAGAAACATGGAAAATGTGGAACCGAGGGAGCGAACTGGGGAACCTACTTCAGTGAATAGAGGGGTTTCATCAGCGTCTGTGGGTAATACATCTTCAGCGTCATCGTCAGTGGCTTCTCGGTTAGTTGGAGACCGTAGAATATCTCTAGGCACTGGAGCAGGGTGTGTTTCTCTTGCAGCACAGTTGGAACAGTGTTATCTTCAAGCCAGAGAAGCTGTCCGTGCCAACAATGGTATAAAGGTTTTACTTCAGCTTCTCCAACCGCGGATGGTAACATCTCCTGCTTCTCTTGACTGCATCCGTGCTCTTACATGCCGGGTTCTTCTTGGGTTAGCTAGAGATGATACAATTGCACACATACTAACAAAGCTTCAGGTCAGTATTAGCCGGAAGCATACTTCTCATATTTATTACTAGCTGGACAATTGACTGAGTGACACGGGCATGAGAGTTACTAATACTTGTCTTTTTATTTTAATTTTTTGCAGGTGGGTAAAAAACTGTCAGAACTTATTCGGGATTCTGGGAGCCAAACCCCTGGCGGTGAAAAAAATAGGTGGCAGACAGAGCTAACCCAAGTAGCCATTGAGCTGATCGGGGTAAGCAGCAGATATATTAAATTATAAGAACCTAAGTCTGCTGTTTTAACAGATTGACGAGTAGTGATTTATTGTTGCAGCATGCGCGTTAGAGTATACTATGTTTCTAGATGCAAGTGAATGATCTGAATAATTTTGTATTACTTATAATTTAGACTTCTAGTTACCCAACGTAAAATTATTGCTTTTATAGTTTTACATATCTAGATTGTGATTCCTTCTATTGAATCGCTTTTACCATGACAGCAGTGTTAAATGAAAGTTTTTCTGAAGAAGAGAACTGATCCTGGCTAGTTTTATTCGGTCCTTGAGGGAATAAAGTGATTATTTTTTTAGAAGCTTTAGCTTGTCAACATTTCTATCTGATGCTGGAAAACTTATTTCTCTTTGGTTTACTTTTTGCGCAAGCCTCTAATGAATTGAAAAAATGTAAAATGCAATGCTGAATAAATTCCAACGAAGGAACCTCCTGAAATAATGTAGCAGCCCTTGTTGGGAAAAAAAAACCCTCTAAAAATTTGATCTACATTAGGGTTGAAGCAGCACATTATCGGAAAGAAAAGGCTCTTGTTGTTAGACTTCAACTTTTGTGAATACTGATTTTACATGAGTTGATTTGTATAGTTGCCTGTGATGTGTGCTTTTATGTTTAATCCTTTGCTTCGTTTTTTCTTTGAGCCTATTTGATATCTTTTGAGAGAGTGGACCATTTTTTATTGTTAAACTGTTGACGTCATGCCCAGATATCTTTTTTTTTTGTTTGGGGTGCAATTCTGAGTGCAACTAAGTTCCTTTGATGATAACATCATGTTTTTTTCTCTTGCAGATTGTGACTAATTCTGGCCGTGCTAGTACATTAGCAGCTAGTGATGCTGCTACACCGACTTTGAGGCGTATTGAAAGAGCAGCCATTGCAGCCGCTACTCCTATATCTTATCATCCCAGGTATTTGCTTATTCAGATGATTTTGGGTCTTGATCATGTGTTGGCATGATTTGGCTTATATTTCCCCCACTTATGTATCAAATTGCAGGGAACTTTTGCTCCTTATACACGAGCACCTTCAAGCATCTGGTTTAGCAGATAGTGCTGCTACTCTCCTGAAAGAGGCTCAGTTGACACCATTGCCATCTTTGGCTGCACCATCATCTCTAGCTAATGAAGTATCTGGACAGGAAGCTTCATCAATACAAATGCAATGGCCATCTGGACGCGTTTCTTGTGGTTTTTTATCCGATAAACCCAAAGTTTCTTCTTGTCAGGACTCTAGCTTGAGAAGGGATTCAGCTGTATTGTCATCGAAGAAAAAATCATTTGCATCCTCAGGTGTGCATAGTCACTCTAAAGCTCTACCTAAATTAGAGGACAGTCCTATGCCATCAAATAACCATATCACTCCAAGTCAGAAAGCTGATGTCGCCGGAACTCCATCAGTTTCTGCCGCCAAATCTGGTTGCAACGTAGATATTCAGATGAGAACTCCAATAGTGTTGCCAATGAAACGAAAGCTTACAGACTCGAAGGAGATTGGATCTGCACCATTGGCAAAGCGACTTAACGCGGGCGAACACACACTTAAGTCTCCCAGTTTTACGACTCCCATTGCGCTGCGGAGGAGTGGATTGCAGTTAGATGCAACACCAAGTTACACTCCAAAGGATTATCACGGTCAGTTGGCCCCAAATGTTCTATCAGCTGATGGTAATGACAGTCAGTTAACCAGTTCTCAACATGGTCTTCTAAATGATCCTCAGCCCTCGGGATCTGAGCGGATGACACTCGATTCTATTACTGTTCAGTTTCTGAAGAATCAACACGCAAAATGCAATGCTCCTATTACAACTTTACCTCCTCTATCTCTATTGCATCCTCATACTTGTCCTGAACCTAAAGGGAGCCTGGATGCTCCATCCAATGTGACAGCTCGAATCAGCTCACGTGAATTTAGGAGTAAGCATGGGGGCGTTCATGGAGGTCGCAAGGACCGCCACTTTGTTTATAGTAGATTCAGACCGTGGAGAACTTGCCGTGACGATGCTGGTGCTCTTTTAACTTGTGTTGCTTTTCTTGCGGACTCTTCTCAGGTGGCTGCCGGTAGCCATTCAGGAGATTTGAAAGTGTTTGATTCTAACAGCAACACTGTTGTGGAAACTTATACCTGCCATCAGGCTCCTCTGACACTTTTGCAATCACACACTTCTGGGGAAAATCATCTTCTTCTTTCTTCAAGTGCAAATGATGTTCGCTTATGGGATGCATCTTCAGTTGCCAGTGGTCCTAAACATTCATTTGATGATATAAAGGCGGCTAGGTTCAGTAATTCCGGTGCCACATTCGCAGCATTGAGATTAGAGTCATCTCAGAGAGAGATTCTTTTGTATGATACGCAAACATGTCAATTGGACTTGACGCTGACAGATACATCTAATAGCCTTTCTGGCCGAGGACATGCGTACTCTCTCGTGCACTTTAGTCCGTCAGACGATATGCTGCTTTATAATGGAGTTTTGTGGGATCGTAGGGTTTCAGGGCCAATACACCGCTTTGACCAATTTACTGATTATGGTGGTGGGGGCTTTCATCCTGCTGGAAACGAGGTATGCATTATGACCTCTGTAATCTTAATGAAATTAATGCACCTATGATCTTTGCTGAACTCTCAACTAGCCTACCACTCTCCCAATCAAGTGGGCTGAGGTGAAGTGGCTCTTACATAGTTATCAGTCCAGGGTAGCGCCGTGGAGCGGACAACCCTGAAAATTAGATAGTGGGATGGCCAGTTTCTAATAGATATTGTTGAATGTGCTAGTGAAGTGAATTATACAGTATTATTATTAATATGCATAAATACTCAACATTCAGGGATAATAAGACTAAAGGTTCAAGTCATAATCATAATGTGATAGGAAGTAAGGAACTAACTATTCTTGAAGCAAGAACAACAAAAGCTTGCAGCAAGTATTTCAAGTTTTATAGAAGTTTTTGTCGAATAAGTTGTCAATCTTCATCGTCATTAACATGTATGGAGTATATAAGTTTTCTTCTTCAGATTTTAGGACTACTGTAACATGGTGGATATAGACAAGTCCAGACTAAAAGTGTGTATTGTTTTAATATATAGACGCTCTAGTATGTAATAAGCAAACTGCAGGTTGTAGGAATTAGTGTGTTTTCGTGAGACTTACTAGGTAAGTTACAAAATAAATTCTCCTTTTCCTCTTTTGTTTTAACAATCTTGTGAAACAGGTCATTATAAACTCGGAAGTCTGGGATCTGCGGAACTTCAGGCTGCTGCGGAGTGTGCCATCCTTGGATCAGACAGTGATCACATTTAACGCCAGTGGTGATGTTATATACGCAACCCTGAGGAGAAATCTTGAGGATGTAATGTCAGCATTTAACAGTCGGCGTATGAAGCATCCTCTGTTTTCTGCTTTTCGAACTCTGGATGCTGTAAGCTATTCAGATATTGCCACGACTCCGGTTGACCGCTGTGTGCTTGATTTTGCGACTGAACCAACTGATTCCTTTGTTGGTCTTATCACAATGGACGACCAGGACGAGATGTACTCTTCTGCTAGGGTGTATGAAATCGGCAGGCGCAAGCCGACAGATGATGATTCTGATCCCGATGATGCGGAGAGTGATGAGGAGGATGAAGATGATGGTGATGATGACGACTCAGGTGTGGAAGATGAACTTGGTGAAGATGGTGATAGTGACAGTGATGATGATAGTAATGATGACGATGATGGTGCTAGTGATTTTGACGATGACGACGATGATGATGAAGCCGATATGGATTTCATGATGGGTGGCGGCGATGAGGGGTTTCTGGAGCTTATAGCCGAAGGTGATGAAGATGATGAATACGGCGGTGAGCTCTATAGCAGTGGTGATGAGGATGATTTCCAATAGTCTTATACTTATTTTCTTTATATTCATGTTACCCGGTACCATATGAAACGAAGGTGCGATGAGTTCCGGAGGATAATGGAGAAGAGGGAGGTGAATCAGTTTGTTCTGAGATGATATAGAGTGAGAGGGGGGAGATTATGTGTAATTGTAGATAGAATTGTTCTGAGTTGCTTTACGCGGGGGAAATCATCTGGAGAATTTTGTTTGCAGTCAGTTTCGGAGGTTATCAAAATTTTGCTTATTTTTTGCAAGATGGCTAAATTTTTGTGTCAGAATTATTGTGGGTTGAAATTTTTTGTGGTTATTCTGAGTAGTGAGCAGGTCACCTATTTATGAAATTATTGTCTAAACTATATTTTCACTAGCCCTGTCAATTATATCCATTTGAATGGATTTACTTCAAGTCTATTTGTATAATTCAACTCCAGATCAACCCATATCCACTTTATGTCTAACTTTAAATC